>WYDI02033966.1:0-26675 GCA_009867235.2 Psittacus erithacus | reverse complement strand
AGCGCTGTTCCCAGGCTGAAAGTCAAAACCACAGCACTGCACCAGCTACTAAGAAGGAGAAAAATGACTGCTACTGCGGAACCCAGGACAGTCAGTCAATTCAAATTCAGGTCAAATACACACAGACTTAGGGAATTAAAGGAAATCCAAATGAATGATTCCCAGTGTCTAGTCTGCCATTGCCTTTCTCCTCACCTCTCTTTACATAGGGTAGTATCCATGCCCTTAGACTTTTGCAATATCACATAACAGGCATGAAACTGTTATACTGTCATAGAAGTTTGTTCTGTACCTTTTCTATATGTAGTTGTGTATGTATAAAAAATAAGGAATAATTTGGTCTGTAAAATCTGATCTGTAGGTTTGTGTTTTTCTCGAAGAAGCAGGTATATGTGAGCTAGGACAGAATTCTCCAATATCAGATTGTTGAGGATACTGGTGTACCCTCTAGACATGGACTAGCCTGAATTTTCCCATTATTTTTCTAGAAAGCATCAGAAAAATTTGATGTCATGTTGATATGCAGACTATGGAAGTGCTTGAAATCTCAAAATATTGTATTACTAGAAGACAGATTCTCACACAGTTCTGATTTCTATGGAGGATATGATACATATATCTGAATAGTACGATATGGTAAAGAGACAGTTCTGCCCTTGCACAGGAATGTATGCTTAAATCATATTAATTTTTACTGTAGAGGAGCTATGTTAGCATGCGTTTCTTATCTATCTCTCACACCAGATAATATAATATGCAACTTGCTATTTCAGTTTTGCAATGAGCCTTGATCCCAGCCATCTTTTAGATGTTACGCATTTTAAATATTCAATTTCAGTTTTAGATGCACAGAATACATTAAATATAATGTAACACACACCCCCTACACCATCTTTCCTCCCCCCCCCCCAGTAAGTTAGCAAAAAGAACTTTTGAGTGCTTTATGAGAGTAAAAGGTAGTCAGCACTAGTTCACTAGCTGATTTCTCCATATCAGTTATGAATCAGATTGAAGAAAATAATTTATAAACATTAGCACAGGTTATAAGGGTGATGCAACATCACATTATTAATGCATGCAGTAACTTTGTTCTTCAAGTTTTGATGCTTTGATGTGTGCAGCACAACCTTTCTGTCACAGTAAAATGCAGGTCCCTTCTTAACTGACTACAACAGTGCATCTGATAATTATCACACAAGAGTTCCATATATTACCCACACTAGACATCCATTAAATAGAGACCCTGTTTGTTCATTACTGCATGTGTTTACAGCCTCTTCTGTTACCTTGGAAGTAAATTGTTTTTTGGCGGGACTGTGGCAGTGTCTAGACCTGTAATTGTTTCCCCAGACCTGCTACTTCTTCCAAGCTCAAGATATGGGTAAGGTCTCTGATGCCATAGTATGTTCTTCTCTGTGATGCCAACACCCTAAATTGCTCCTGGATATGACCTCATCTCTTACTTCAATTTCACTATCTTTCTACATGAAAGAAGTCGGAAATCTCAAACAGATCAGTCAGTCCCGTCTTTGTGTCCTGAAGCCTTGCAGATAGCCTCTCAGAAACTGTATTGTTCCCATACCTTCTTGCAGCACTGAGAAACCTCAGAGATCCCTGCTTCCTAATTTACAGAACTTTCCTTTCTGAAGTTGCATTTAATTGCCTGAATTAGGATATGCATCTTAATTCAGAGATGTCTTATTTGTGAGTTCCTGTTGCTTTCTATATCTCTTCTCATGTTAACAGCTTAAACACCAGCCATTTATATCCACTTATTAACATTCTGCAGGCAGCAGAGTATATTTCCCTCTTTTCTTACCCTTCTGTATATTTTTATGCCATGTTCTGAATCACGTATTGTTCCAATCTTCTCTTCTGCTGTGTCACTTTTAGTTCACATTCATCTGACCTCTGATTTCTTGGTTTTTCCATGAAAAAAACCAGGAAGTCAGTAAGATTTGGAGTGTGGGCATAAACAAAATATTAGGTAATGGATGGGGTAAGATATTCCAAATGCTACAGAATTAAACACTGTTATTGAGTGTAGTTTGAAATCTGTAGACAAAGTGTTATTTCCACTTAGAGTAGGAATGATCTAAATACTTAATTCTAAATCATATAAGATTTTAATATATTCCATTAAAATCAAATACTTTGTCTCCTTATTTAGTCCCAAAGTTGTTGTGCTTTATTGAATCCTTTGTTTGTTGTCTTTTTGAGAGATTGTTTAAAGTGGGCTTATAATACCGTATTGATGTTCATGATGACCTTTTGTATTAACTCTTTAAACAGCACCATAAAATTTTAAATGACTGTTACATAGGAGATAAAGAAATGATTGTAATATCTTCTATTAGCTATGACAACAATAATTGTAAATCTTAGTAGGTAAAAAGGTTACAGTCTTGCAGACCATCCACTAATTGCAAAATGAATCAGTCTTTATAGTCAGGAAAAAAAAATAAATTTTGTTCTTTGCTTTTGTATTATTAGGTTTGGTACAGAAACTGTTATCTACATCTGTTCTAGGATCTTTCTGCTCAAAATTCTACACAGAGTTATCAATAACTGCTTAATAGTAATGGTGGCTATACAAATAAAATACAAAAAACAATGAAGCTGAATGTATTGGTAATTTAACTTCAACCTTAAAAAAGAGGTTCAAAATATCTTTAATAAGATCTAGTGAATTACAGTGTCAGCTTAAATGAAGAAATTGGTACAGAGAAAAATTGATTATATCATATTATTAGGAATGTCTAATATTTAAATTTTAATTATCAAGAAGTTGTTTGAATTTTTTTTTACTGTAAGATATGTTTCAAATGTGTTTAGAATCAATTTGTCAAAAGTAATACACAAATAAGTATTTTTAGAATAAACAAACTTCTTAGAACCTCAAGTGCATGTTTAAAATCGGTACATGTAACTGTGGTACAGAAGATGACATAGAATCATGGAATGGTTTGAATTGGAAAGGACCTTAAGATCATCTAGTTCCAACCCTTGCCATGGGCATGAGCGCCTCACCCTAGACCGTGTCTCCCAGGACTCTTTCCAACCTGACCTTGGAACACTGCCAGGGATCGAGCATTTGCAACTTCTTTGGGCAGCCCATTCTAGTGCCTCATCACCCTCACAGTAAAGAACTTCTTCCTTATATCTAACCTAAACGTCCCCTGTTTAAGTTTGAACCCATTCCCTCTTGTCCTGTCGCTGCAGTCCCTAATGAAGAGTCCCTCCCCAGCATCCTTGTAGGCCTCCTTCACAAACCGGCAGGCTGTAGGAGTCTCCACGCAGCCTTCTCTTCTCCAGGCTGAACAGCCCCAACTTTTTCAGCCTATCTTCATACGGGAGGTGCTGCAGCCCCCTGGTCATCCTTGTGGCCCTCTGGACTTGCTCCAGCAGCTCCATGTCTGGGTGAAAAATAGCTGACTGTTGTTTACCAAACTGTTTCAGTTTCATGCGTGACTCTCCTATGGAGAGTATAAGAAACATCAGGCAACTTTGGTTGTACTCTTCTCAGCGCAAGTCTGTAGGAGTTGATGGTTCCTACTGGTATAATAGTCTAATGGTGCCAGAGCACTCGTGATGTAGGATTTGAGTGATCACTCTTATTTGGTCAGAGAGCTGCTGAATTCCTATATTTTTTCTCTGTCTCTGGCTTGTTCTCCCAGGCTGCCTGCTCTCCTGCTTCTGGCTGGAGATAGCCAGAAGATTTAGATTCCAAAGGAGAGACAGAGGTGGAAATTGGTCCTGGCTGTGGGATTAAGACAGTTGATAGAGAAGGAGGAGGCTTGAAGTCTCTTATGCTGGAAGGGGCCAGCAGATAAGCTTTTCTCCAAATAGGGGCTCTAGACTGTGGAGTATAAAGTGGGCAGGACCGCATCTACCAGGATGACAACACCACCACATCAGTTAATACTCTGAACACATCTGCCTCTTTAGACTTCTCCATGGGACGTGTGCAGGTACTTTCTGCCTAAATTAGGGTCACAGAACATAGGTATCACAGATGTTTAATAGAAGCCTTTGTAACTGCTACAGGATATTCTTGGGAGCCACCCAAGTAATTTGGTCCTGAAAAGCAGGTCACCTAGATTTCTGTCCAGCTTCAATGCTGAAGTGATTTAAATACAGTGAACCTTATAATATATTTTCATTATAAGGACAAACAAAAAGTATTTGGAAACTAAAACTGTGCAATGTTTCTTTGTAGCAAAGAAAACACTGTTCAGTGGATATGAATAAATAACCCTAAATTACCTGTGTTCTTTCATAGGACTATTAACATGTATGTTGTATTTTGAAATACTAGAGGCTTCCAAAATTTATCCAATTAATGAGCGATTGTAGCACAATAAAACCGAAAACAAAAGACATTTGAAATGTTATCAGAGTAGGTAAAATAATACATGTTATTTTGCCATTAAGGCAATTATTATAATCAAAAGAGTATCAATATCAAATGCACTTGGTCCCAGCGGGTTTACAAATGTTTTAACAATTACATTCAGATGATTTCAACCAGCCATGACGTAGATCAGACTATAGATCTAGTAATTCAGCAATTTCAAAGCTTACTATAAAATAACAAAATAATGTCAGTACTTGAGGGAAAGGGGAGACATTTTTTTAAGGTGTGCTTAGTAAACATGAGACTGTTTCACCCTTTTGTTCACCAAGATAACATTTTAAAAATGTTGTGAAAGTGCAACAGATGAATCAGAAATAGTTTTACTTTTAACTTGAGTGAAAGAGCTTAGACGTCAAAAGATCATAGTTGGCCTACAACAGGGAGGCAGAGTGATCACTGTAATAAGAGCAAAAATCATATTTCTGACAGTTGTATTTCTTATTTTGCAATTGCTAAATTAACAGCGAGTTTAATCAGAAATTGTAAGGTAGGAGCACTTCCTGTAGTTTTAAGGACTAAGTCTTCCTCTTGTCTTTGCTGTCTATAACCTTTGCCTTTTTTTACTATATGTCAGTTCAGTTTTGTCTACACCTTTCTCTTTTCTCTCTTTCCTTATCCCTCAGAGAGGGAGCTGAAGACAGCTCCATGAAATTGCACTAATGTCCAATTAGTTCACTTTCAGTTGGATCGTATTTTCTGTGTTGCATTTTAGCTGAAAAGCAATTTCTCATTCCTAATAGAGGTGCTGCATGTGGTTTTCGTCACACGAGGCTTCAGCATATCCTCTAATCTCAGTTCTGGTACATTGATAGCCCTCTGATACATTGGTTAATCTCTTCAGTGAGCATGTGTCCAATTTCAAGTACTCCCGATTGATGGATGGATATATTAAGACTATAAAAAAAGATGGAATTCAAATAAAAAAATTATCATGAATTAAACAATGAGAGTGTGTATGAAATTCAGTGGGCAGCCACCACTAGGCTTTTCTGAACTCTGTGTTGTCTTCATTCAGATATAGTCACATGTTTATAGCTTCTGTCTGTTTCAGAAAAAGAGATGGCCTGATGATACTGCAAATGTAAAATGTACACTGTGATTTATTGTCAAATTTGCTATTTTATATTTTAACAATCATCTCAACTAGGGTGGTTTTTTATGTATAGGAAATTGGAAAGTTCCTAGGAAAAGATTTCTGTCAATAAATTATTTGCTTTTGAATTAAAGGTCTTAGTGATAGTCTGCAGCAAGCTCCAATTATATAGGCTCTTGGCTGTTTTAATTTTCCTCAACCTGGGAAGTAACTTGAACATGTGCTTATGGAAGATGTATTATTCATGAGGAAGAAATAATTTTTGGAGAAAAAAAAAGTTTATCTGTTTATATTTTTCAGTAGCGTATCTGTATCAAGAGTCTGATATGTGTAAGTAAGCCTAGACATCGACTGTATACATTTAAAATTCTCACACACATGCTTCAGAGAAAAAAATACCCAGAAAAATATTTCAGCCACCTGAAAGTTATGTGTCAAGTTTAAACTAGTGGACTAAGTTCTTTATATGGTAATTTGGAAATTGATCCTACATATCAGTCCTTTTCAACCCTAATTGCTTTATGATTCTGTGATTCTAGAACAGCACGAATAGTACTCTGGAGGTGCCTGCTGCATTTTTTTTTTTTTTTTTGAGGGAGGCTATTGACTGGATCTGATTGAATTCCTGTGTATTAGATAGTTAAAGTTAAGTGATTTGAATCTTTTCTTATCTGTATAACAACCTATTTAAATGAATGACTGCTTGGTAACAATTATCTTTGCCTATGAAAATTTGCAGATGTAGAACCCCTGATAATGTAGTCAAGAAGGGTTGCTTCTTAACTCTTACCAACATTAGAGTAAAGAAATTGATGGTTAATATGCCTCCCCAGTAATTCTTAATATTTAAATTTAAATATCAGTTGCGGTTGTTTTTCATTTATCATATGATGGTCACTTATGAGACCAAATATTCCCATCAATTTAAAATATGTCTTAAATGATATTTTTTTCTATAGTAGATTGTTAATGGATGATTAGGTATCACTATAAAAAAAGGTAGAGTTAAGAGCTGGGTTTTGTACAGTACCTTGCTATTACAATCTTGAAGTGGCAGCAATTCAGTACATGGTGCAGAGGAACTGCCACATTTTCTATCAATAGGTAAATTGTCCATGGGATAATTCAGCAACACTTCTATTTTAGAATATAATAATTTAATGCTAATAAACAGTGTTTAATTACCTAACTGTGCATTTACAACAGTTGGGTTTTTTTGTGTTTCTGAACTGTAGCTTTATTGTCTTGATGAGCTGAGCAATTAAGTAGTCCAAGGCTAAACATAATTTTGTTGTGAAAGATACTTTAGTCAAATTCAATTCTGATTTTACCAAGGCAGCAGTACACTAGACAAAGAATAACTACAAAACTATAACACCCTAAAATAGACCTCTACAGCCTCGTCAGTTAAATTACTCTTTAGGCTCTCATGACTATATTGAGTTTTTCCATTATGGATGACACCTGCCTAAGTTTAGGTGTCTTAATACTGACTATCTTCCAAAATGCATTTTTTAGTCTAGAAGCATCCTATAAACCTGTATTTCTTTCTGTGAAATCTGTATTTCTTTCTGAGGGGAAGATGAGATAAATGATCTTAGATCTGGAGATCTAGATCACAGACATCTAAATCCGTACAGATCAATTAACCTTTTAATTCTGTTTAATTTAAATGCCAGTGTTGCTGAGCCTTTGCATGTAATGTTGCTTTGTTGAAGCCTTCAACGTTTTCACATGTAAGAAATCCTTACAAATAGATGCATACTTTCAGAAAATGTAGTAGTATGTTTTTCTACAGATTGAGCAACATGTTTCCAACCTACTGTATTGCTTGGGGTTTCTTTTCCACAAAAAGAGGATATGGACAGGATGGTTCCCAGCTGAGCCTTTTCTGTTCTTTCCCAGGAAATTCTTGTAGAAATTTAATTGGGCCCAAGGTTGGCCAGACACATTAATCCCCCAGGTATCACAGGCTCAGTCCTCAGATCTCATTGCAGCCTGGTGAGCTTTGAGAGATGGCTGAGGGACAGCTGCAAGTGAAATATATAGAAAAAGGTTGATGTATCTTGAGAGAAAGCAGTAGGCATCACTCTGTGTATACAGAATAGGTTTTATTCTTTGCTCCACACATTTCCTAATGAGATGAAATATTTGGATATCACTCCAAGATAAATGATAGAAAGATGCCTTGTACTGTGTCACGGCACGTTATGCTTATGTATTGGCTTAGTATCTTTTTATATACGCAAGGAGCATTCCAATTTTAATTCAGTATTTGCATAAGCTTTTGTATTGAAATTATTTTCACTAACCTCCTATTGGAAAAGGAGAATTTTGTTAGACGAGCAACTACCTTAGTGATGGTTTGCCTGCAAAATGCAATTGTACCATCAGGAGATGTATACACCATCATCTCACCTACCTTGCAGTATAGATAACTATAGCTGATGTTGCCCTACATTCCTTTTATAGTCAGTAGAGAAAAAATGGGCACTTTTGGAGAACCATTCATCTGATCCAATTTAAACATGTACTTTAAGGTAAGAAAGAATAGCTCCTTAAAAAGCCCTGTTCCTGCTTCTGCTCATCTTAAGGAGCCATGGGTGCTTAGCTGAGAGCTGTCTGCGTGGTATCTAAACACCTAGATTTGGACAGATGCATCCCACCATCAGTCTTTTCAGTAAAACAAATCAATAATTTTAAAATTGAGATGCAAAAGTAAACTAGCTGCAGTGGAGGCTCAATTCAGTGACTTGGAAAGTGGCAACTGAGAAATTCCAAAATGGAAGCAGCATATTGCAGCATTTACTGCCTGTTAATAGTACAATACATTGTCCTCTGTTCATCATTTAAATGTGTTTATCTTTCTTGCACATCTATGCATCCTGAATTGTTGTATTATTTCTATTTGTTAGAATGTGGCCTGAGCTTCCCCCCTCTCCCTTCCCCAAGTGGTTCTTTTCGTCACATCTTTCAAACACCAAAAAGGAAGCTCATGAGAACATTCCCTCACCCTGGCATTAATCGCAGCAGTATAAAGTATGAAGCTATTGATTGCTTATAACTGCATCTTTTGAACATTCAGAGCCATTGTGTTCACAACATGATGAATGAGCTTGCAGATGGCTTTGTCTGTAGTGGTCGTAAACTCCAGTTAATGGCTGAATTAATCTATAGTAAATGAATAATATCTTTTCTGGCTGTTCCAGGGAATAAACTGCTTGTAATGTTTTTCCTGTTTTAAAAAAAGCACTCATAATTGAAACCAAATACACGTGTCAGCTTCCCAAAATATGGAAAAGTGCCTCGTATAAATAAAAGGATTCACTTTTAAAGCTGTTATCTAAAGAGCTTCAGGAGTAGGAAATAAGATGATATCCAAATAAGCATTTCATCTTCTGAAGTGAAAGTAAGTTTTTTCACATGCATACTATGAAAATGAAAAGGATACAGATTTTTCTGCTTTAGAAATGGCAGCTTTCAGAAATCCTCCTTTTTTTTTTTTTTTTTTCTTTCTTAATTCATCAGTGGAGTTTCTTACTTTCTGCCTAAATGAGCAAGCAAAAATCCATCTCAGAAAGAGCTGAAAGAGGCTGGTGAAATCCCACCTGGAGAGTTAACTGACTTTAAACAAATGAACAATTTGCCAGGCTTCTAAATCTAGAGAAAGTCAGATTTAAATCAGGCTTTCACACTTCCCCTGAGTGCTCAAAAAAAACCCAACCCCAAACCAAAACAGGAAAGCACTTGTCATAGATTCTTTGAGTGTTCATCTTTCTTACCTTTTTCCTCCTCATTCCTCCTGCGCTCAAAGGAGGATTGTCACATTGTGACCTTTCAGGCTTTAGGTAATGTGGTTTGTTTTTTTCTGCTGCTTTACTGCCCAGTAATTGTTTCCACTGTACCTGCCCCAAATAAACAAACAAATCCTGGCACCCTGAGTCTATAATCTCACCCTCCAACACCCCTGTTGTCAAGTGCAGTTCAGAGCAATGCTGAATCCTCCATGGGTCTCTTTTACTGCTTTTGCTTCATTCATAGAAAGTTAAATGGCCTCAAAGCCAGCATCATGGTGCGGGATGGCAGGGGGAAGGTGTGCACTGCACAGTCCTTCCCTTAGCAGCCTGAATGACAGGCAGCATGAAAAGGCAGCGCTAACAAAAGGTACTTTAAAGATTTAGTATTTGCTATTGTTTTGATGCAGAGAGCAACATTTTGAGTGCATCCCATTGTGTACTGAATCACATGAGAATTCCAAAGCAAAAATGCTTCATATTTACTTTTTTGCTCATTCATTATCACTACTCAGTAACTCGACTGCATTTGCAACTGCCTTGTGCTCTGGTTCCCAGTATGACAGCACTGACAACACAAATAGCTGCGGCTGGTTAAATTAGCAAGATTGCAGAGCATATTACTGGCTGTTGCATCATACTGCTGCCTCTCTATTTAAATAACTAAGTGACAGAATTTGTTTCCTGTCTGTTGCTTAAGACACTTTCCAATTATAAAAGGAAGTATGTTCGGAGATATTTTTCCTGTCTGATTTTCATCACAGGCCTTTAAATATCCCAGTATCCTACTACAATTTTCTGGCATTGGAGTTGACAACACATGCATTCTTACAGAGTGTATCAGATGGGCTTTAGTGGTTATACTGGCTAGCATGCTGTTGTTTCTTTGTTTATTTGATTTTTATCACTTGGAATTCTGATGTGAAATGCCACTTTTTGAGAACAGGAAGGATTCCATTTGATATTCTATGCTTGCCATTGTCTTATGTGATTATTATGTGTAGTAATGCATGCTGAAAGAAATGCAAGTTCTGAAACAACTGACTAGATTGTAGTCTCTATTACATGCATCATTGTTTTCAAATGCATGCATTATTGCTTTCAAAACCACTTACAGATACATGGAAATGGACATGTCATCCATGTGGGAAAATTTGAGCTTAGGTTACTTAGTAATTGCTGAATAGATGATTGATGAAAATCCTTTTCTGTTGGCACCTCTAAAAAACACTTACAGTGACAGACTGCCTCAGCGACACTGGTATTGACTCTGAAAGGGCTCTAAGACTGTTATTCAGTGGTGCAGTAAAAAACCAACATGGCACCAGTCAGATAAGAAGAGTGAAATCTGAACAATTATTAATTATGAACATGTGCATTTGTAATCAATCTGCTTAAATAAATACTTCTTAAAAGTGAGATGTGAGATTTGCAAATAACATTTTGGAATTTGCTTCTGTGTTTTTTAAGGGAGACAGCAGCAAAAGCTGCTAGTGAATTAAGTATGTGTAGATGTCATGGCTCCTGACAATTTTACTGTCTTGTCTAGGAAAAGTGCTGGGACGCACAAAACAAGTAGCTAGGGGAAAGTCTGTGTGTACTCAGAGCAATGAGTAGGTGCAGGTTTGTGCATTAAGTGGTGGTAAAGTGGTCAACAGAACAACACTGCGGCGTGCACTTTTGTGTAAAGGTGTTTTCCAGATTGAGAGTAGATGCTTCTCAGCTACAAGGATTGCATTCCTACATGTCATTCTGAATGTCATTCATGCTAACATCTTTTTATAACAATTTTGTACTGTGACTGTCCTGTCAGACGTGGCATTTTCAACAGCACCTCCCAGTCACAGAAGTTAACTGTTTTGTGTGGTCCCTTGTCTGGCAGGGGATTTGTATACCAGTAGCACAGGCATTGTTCACACTGAAGTACAAAACCCCAGTACATGACTGAAAATGAAATACAAAACCCCAATATCAAACTGAAATACAATCCAGTAATATAACCCAAACAAGACATTGGAAATATGGCTTTAGTGCAGACAGAAATTATTCTGATCAAAAGTGTCGAGCCTTTTTGAAAAAATTCTTAACTATTCCTTGGTGACTTCTTCAAATTTTTTGGGTTTGTGGTTTTTTTGTTTGTTTGTTTGTTTGTTTTTGTTTTTTGTTTTTTTTTGTTTGTTTGGTTGGTTGGTTGGTTTTTTTTTCCTTTTTTTCCAACTAAGAATTATTGTCTTCTTGCAGCTTGTATGGAAAATTTTCTGCTAAGTTGTTACAGTGCTTTGGTTTTAGGAATCTGGGTTGAGTCAGCTTTCTGTTAGTTACAATATATTTCAGAGAATAGAAAAGCAATGTGAAAATTACTTCTAATAACCTCGGTTACCTTTGAAAATTTGATATTATAAACACTTATAAAGGCTGAAAAAAGAAAGCAGTGCAAATTAGGCACTTTGTATTGCTGGCGGTGGTTTTCAGCATGAAGCCTGCTTTGAGAGTTCTCTATAGTTAAATGTACATTTTACTTTATTATTATGTATATTGAAGGGTGAGATTATTTATATTTAGTTTCAAATGCCTAAAAATTATTTTGTTTGTGTTTGTAAGCCTATTTACTAATTCTGTCAAAAACAAAGCAGTTTTCAAAATGGCGAGTTGTTTGAAGATCTTTTATTAGCACCTTTTATTTTCACCTTCTGACAAAGTATCTTGATTTTTTTGCATATTTTTGTAAATTTTACATAATAGTGTGAAAAAATGTACATGCATGCACTGAAAATCAGACGACTCATACTCTGCCAAAATTGGGATCTAGGTAGGCACATTGACTTGAAAGAGAAATTCAGGATCCTGTCCTCAGACACTGCCTACTCTGGTAACATTTTTAGTTACTCAGCTCCTGCAGTTGAACTAAAACATCTAAACTTGCATGTGCTCAGAAATGTTCATCTCTGAGAAAACAGCCAGCACCTCCCACCTTGACTCCGATATAGAAACCGAGTAGGAAGAGACACAGACTCCACCTAAATCTCTAATCTCTTAAGCATACTCAGGCTATATTTAATACATTGATAATACTAAATTCTAAAAACCATGAAACAGAAATGTGCATTCTCATTCATGCTGTTTTGCAGAACTGCTTTATAGCTACAGCATTTTCCCATTGAAGTACTTTTTATAGAGCAAAGCCTGAGGTTTTAGGACTTTCTCAGACTAACTTGATTCAGACCTCAGACCACAAAACAAACACTGGTCAGGAAGGAACAGGGTGATGACCCACATGTCAGTAATAAGAGGCTTTTTTTTTCTAACTTTAGTAATAAGATTCTAGCTGAGGAGTGTGGGGTTATTTGGGACAATGAACTAGCTGCCATTGCCATTTTGTCCTATCCCTTCTTTAGCCTGAACTATTCATCTGTTACCTCTTGAATTATTGCAGCTCACAGTGTGAAATTTTAAATGAACTACAAGTTATTTGCTTTAAAAAGCTAGGTGGTAACTTGTGATGATTTTGCTGCTGATGGTGACTTTAAATGTCCCTATAGTGGGGGTGGGCAGGCTATTTAGAGCAGAAAGCAAATACAGTAAGAGTGAAAGACATCCATGCTGTTCTCAAGTGTTTTCTGTTTTACAGGCTGTTGGGTAGTCATAGCTCCTAAGAATTACCAAAGGCAGAGAGAGAGTCAAAGATCTGATGATGGTGTACATTTTGATGAGCTGGGATTCCTTCCCTGAATCAAGGAGATTCAGAGAGGGAAGCTATCATACAGCCGGTTTGTACTCCCAGAAACAGAGATACAGAGCTGGTACCAAAAGCACCTGTGAACTATGCTCTGAATGAACAGGAGTGATTTGCTTCAGCACTGTCTCCAAAATGTGGGGAACAATGAGAATAGCTGGAGTTGAACACTCTGAATGCTACTGCAAAGTAATTTCCCCCTGCCCCTCATTAAATGCAGTTGTAGCATTCTTATTTGCAGAGAGGTGGTCAGGTTGGATTCCTAAAAATGTACTTTTCATTGATTGACCAGCCCAATTAAGAAGAAGAACCTCATAAATACAAAGGGAATTTTTTCTCAATAAATCATCTGAAAATGTCAGAGATTATTTTTTAGTAATGTGGACAGCATATGTAACATACACGGTGGTTTTAAGAGTTTAAAGCACGTAATCTTTAGCTGAGTGACTAGTGGGGTATTCGTAACGAGTCAGAAAAAATATTGAAGTCGCACAAAATACAGAAGAATGACCCTTCTGTACTGTAGAGTATCCTGCACTCCTCATATCTATATATATTCTGTATAAGTGTTGTGTATATATTATATGGATTTAAGTTCATCCTCTTTATCTAAAAGATGAATGAAAGCATTCACAAATGCTTCTGAATGGATTACCTATGTATTTAATGAGGTGTTTTCTGTAGGTATGATGGTTAACCCTAATTTAAAATTTTGATATGATCTCCTTTCATATGAGCTCTGGAAGGGACTGTGTGGAACACAGTCATTGGAACAAAGGGAAGATGTGTTTGGGACTACCTTGGAACGCAGTTTTGAGACTTCAGTCCCCCTGTCAGTGCTGCCCTTAGAGAATCAGCTCTTGAGATGTTTACTTTCTTTGCTTTCTACTGCAGGGAGCTTTCCTGATGACACAAGAAGTGTAAGTGGAAAAACAGCTGTCATAGGCTCTGCAATTTCTTTTAGTTCTTTGATTCTAATTCCTGGTGTATAAACAGATGCAAAACACTTTGTAGATTGAATAGGAGCAGTCTCAGAGCATACCTAGAATATTTCTAGTTATCTGGGAGTGTTTAATCCTATTTTGTGTATTTTTGTACTATGGTAGTGAAAAAAAGTGCATGTTTCATTTTAATATATTTCTAAAATAAGTATCTGTATAAGCGAAAGATTTTATAATGTCTTTATCATTTAAAAAAGACTTTTAAAATACATCTGTAGTACCTACTTGTTAGATTCACAGAACATACTTTGTGTAAATTAAAGGGCTGAGAATATGGACACTTAGAGCCTGATTTAGTTAAAATTATCCCTTGCAGCAGTGGGTGGGTATCAGTTCTTCACAGCTGAGAATGATTTTCGTAATTGTGCAACAACTCAGCAGCTGCAAAATCCCTGAGGATGCATCTTCTCTTTAAGGAGCAGACTGGGTTTGCCCTGCCTGACACAAGTAGTTTTACCCCTCAGCTCTCTCATACCGTCTTGATGTGGGTTTCTGGAGCTGCTCCGTTTCCTCAAGTCTTCCATTGTTTTCACTTCTTTAGAGGAAAGTTGCACAAGCTACTAGAAATGCATAAGAATTGTCTCCTTACTGATTGACAGATCCATTTAGAACTACTCAATGAACCTTTAAATAATGTATATTCTGTAGCTGCCTCTGCATTTATGAAGATAATTTTCTGAAACATTGCCATCTAGCGGCAATCTACCCATGGAGCCGATTGCGTGATGGTAAATCCTTACTTCATGCAGTATTATCTTAATGTTGCCTGCAGGGGCTAATAGTGGTACCTTACAGATATATTTGAAAATAGAAAAAGGAAGGAAATGATGAGGAAATAAGAGTCATGTACTAATTTTAGCTGACAAAAGAAAAAAATCAAGAAAACATTTACCTGCCTTAAAGCTGGCTTTATTTCTAAGTAAAATGTTACTCAGGCTTGCAATTAAATAATAACCAGGCATTTAAAAGCACTAAAGCTAAACCTGTATTCATGTAAGATTATACATCTATTTTTCTAAAAAGAGCCTGAAGATGGGAACCTTTAAATAGGTCTGACATATTCCTCTGATCACTTGGAATGACAACATTGTGTTACTAGCTCGTGGGCAAATTTTAAAATACCAGCTTCTTGGTGCTGATGATTCACGGATGTTTACAACATGATTAAATAATTGGTTACTCTTATTTCAAAGAAAATGATCATTTTTCCAGGAGTTTTGACTCATCTGCTCCAACTAATTTAAAATTATGTGAACTTAAAATACTGTTGTTAATCAAAGAATTTTGACTCACTTTAACAAATACAATTACTTCTGATGAATGTTAATATCAGAAGTGATAAAGCTATCTCATTGGAAATGCATTTAAATATAAATGATGGAATCAGTACAGGTTTCATTGTGTGCACATTTATGCACATTTTACATGCCCAAATGAGCATATAATCCTAAACTCATGCAGATATATACATTATTTATGTTCATATGTGCTGTGAAAATGGCTTAATATTTAATACAGTAATTAGGATACTAACAACTACCCATTCAAATTTCATTCTTTTAGATAATGAAAAGAATTATTCCCTGTTCCTGCAGTAATTCTGTCTGACAGGCTTTGTAAAGCTCATTGAAGAATCAATGCCAGGAAGGCTTGGACTGATTAAAAGTGAAGATAAAAATAAAAATTTCAATCTAAATGTAGAGTAATATAAGGCTTTTGCAGATGTCTAGCTTTGATCTTTAAATGTCAAATGTGTTATAAACCTGGAGTAACTGGAGCATCGCTGCTATACTTTTAATATATAAAAAAGATGAGTAGTAGGTGTGACACTGAAATATTGGTAACATACAGTTGGTAACTGTGTTTGATGGTTGCAGACTGTTTTCTTCATTGGCATGAGGCATTTCTATCAGTCTTTAAAAATCACAAAATCACTGAACAGTTGAGTTTGGAAGTGATCACTTGGGTCATCTCGTCCAACTTCCCTTTTCATGCAGGGTCACCTAGGGCACATTGCTCAGGGTTCTGTCCAAGTGGCTGTTGCGTACCTCCAGCGAAGGAGATCCCATAACCTCTCCAGGCAACCTATCCCAGTGCTTAGTCTCGCAGTAGAGAAGTACTTCCTCGTACAGGTAGAACTTCCTGTGGTTTGGTTTATGGCTGTTGCTGCTTGTCAGAATGGCTGGCGCCAATGATGAAAGTCTGGAACCATCATCTTGACACCATCCCTTCAGATAGTCATACACATTGATCAGATCTCCTGCTGAGCCTTCTCTTCTCTGGACTGAACAGGACCAGCTCCCTTAGCCTTTCCTCATATGAGAGATGCTCCAGACCCTTAATCATTCTAATTGCCCTTCACTGGACTTACTTCAGGAGCTGCATGTCTCTCTTATACTGAGGAACCCAGAACTGGACACAGTGTTCCAGGTGAGGCCTCATCAGGGATGAGCAGAGAGAAATTACCTCCCCTTGACCTGCTGGTCATGCTCTTCCCGCTGCAGCCCAGGTTACCATTGACCTTTTTGGCCACAAGGGCACCTCACTGATTCATGGACAACTTGTCTAACAGGACTCCACAGAGCTACTTTCCAGCAGTTTAGCCCCACTGTAAGATATCTGAAAATATATTCATGTGTGGAATGGCATTTCAAGGGTTCATAACTGCTGGCGCAGTTACAAATTTGGCTTAGAATCAATTTTAAAAGACTTAAGCACTATTTGAAACCTATGCATTTCTTTATTGTTGGCTATCTCATTGTGAGGTTGCCCTTACCTCTGTGTCAGGATAGCAGTAATGTGAATAGCACAAATTGTCTTTGGAATGGATGTGGGATGACATTGTTTATGAGTGGCAGAGTCAAGTGTGAACGCTAAAATTTGCCTGGTCCTGTCCCCAAGAGAGTCGGCACACCACTGTTTTGTTACCTGTGCAGGATCAAATAACTGCACAGATTTCAGCAGAAATATTGATTTCAGTTGAATATAATAGAGTGATATGCAGATAGAGGGATGTATTCTGGTAGACATGGAATATTTTGAGTAGGCTGGCTGTGTGCTGTAACTGATATTAAACGTGAATAACATGCATTTAGTACATTTATTTACTTAAAAGTGTATTAATAAAGTATATGCAGGTATTGTAGGCAGCTTAGCAAAAATTAAACTACTGCAGTCAATGAAGTGCCAGGCACTCGCAATATAGAATGATTGCTCATAATTCATATGCACAGTAACAGGAGTGTGAACGACACAATATTCTTTGATACTTAAAAGGATTAAAATATTTATACTGTCACCAGCATACCTTAATATATTTAGACAATACACTGACTTGAGTATCTTGAAGCTTCCTATTAGCATTTGCATAGGCTAATCAACAGTGTCTTATCAGTCACTGCTCATTGTGGTAAGGAAAATGTCAGGGTACTAATATGAAGTGACTTAGCCTTGGGTAGTGCTGAGGGAAGTATATAGATATCTGTAAATACAGTTTTATTCAGGTGAAAATGAGGAAGATGGCAAATGGCTTGAGAGCAATTACGTCTCTCGTATGGAAAGAAGAAGAAATAGGTTTTGACTCATTATGGGTAAAATACATAAAAAGATATGTGAGTGGGGTATGTGATAAGATCATCTTTTTCCAATCTCCCTGCCATGGGGGTTCAAGATAATGCAGAAAACCAGGTAACTATGTATACATGTAGTATGGTTTCAGTATTCCATGCTTGAATACACATTAGTCAGGAAATGTGAAGCTAAAATCCTCATGCAAGTGTTGATTAACTTCGTGGGAACATTAGCAGTGTAACTGAAAGTAAGAACTATTCTCTGAGTTTAGCTGCCATATGATCTTACATTTTTCATGCTGTAGCTACTACCTGTTATGGGAGAAAAGTTGGAAAGCTGAAAGTGGAAATTGAATAGGAAATAATCTGTGATCATCATTATGCTCTGAGGTTTTTTTTGGCAAGAGGAGTTTTTCAGCTTTATAGCTTCTGGTTTTGGCTGAAAACCATGTTTTGCAAGGTGGAATTATGAGCATGGGGAACATGATGTTAGGAATATGCTTCTACAACTTCCAGGTTACCCAAGTTAGTACAAGCTGGCTGTGCCTGTCATTTCTTTCCAAGACTATAGCTTTGACTACCTTGTCCTGTCCAGTTTATTTAGAGGATGTTTCAGTGAATCTTTTGTAATATCCCTGATGCAGTCTTTTCCATAGCAGTTTGAAAACAGCGGTCTCAGATCTTTTAAATCTGATCAGATATTCAGTGTTTAAAGCCTTTACATTGACTTCCATGAATGAAGAAGGAGCTCTCTTAACTGCTACTGCGATCTTGTATAGCCAGTGTGAATACTCAGAGAAATATTTCAGGTGATCATAAACAGATTACTTCTTTTTCATGGCCAAACTCTAATGTTAATATTTTGAACATTTCCTAGAAGGTTTTTAGATTGTGTTGACATGAAAGATCAAAACTCCCATTGACCTGTGCTCTTGGAGACTTTTCTTAATTTGCCACCATCCCTTAGCTAAGTTGTTCTGATTGTACTCAGGCTTATCTTAATGTGTTATTGTTATTCTTGAATAATTTTTTTCAGATAATTTGGATTTTTTTAATCATCTCTCTAATGATCCAGAGGTAGTTAAATGACTGCAGTTTTCCAAATACCTCCCCTCTAGATTTTTGCAGTCCCCCCAGACAAGCTAGTCTAATCCTTATGTCAATTAGTGAATACAGAGGATGGGGAAGGAAAAGAGCTGCAGCTCTGACGCTGAGCACTGCACACAACCTCTGTAGGAGAGTGAAGGTGCATGTATGTAGTGATAAGACATTTGCATCTTCATGTTTCACAAGAAAACCCAATGCCTGCCCCTAAAGCATGGAGAATTCTAACTAGTAAATTTAAAACCAAGAACCCAAATCCCTTGTAAAAATGTGAGGTCAGAAAAAGCAACAAGAAACATTCTAACATGAGCCTTCAGCTTATGAATAATTTTGGGCAGCAGGAAATGACACAGATAAGAAAATAAGAACTAATGCTAAAACTAAAGAAGAGAAATATATACATTTCCGTTAAAACAAATTGTAGTTGAGATATAATTTCACTTTACAGGACACAAAGATTTGATTTAGTTCTTAAGTAGCTCTCAGACGCCACATATATGACTGAAAACCCAACTGAGAATATTCAGGGGGGCAGACGGAAGTTACAAGAGCAAATTTGGTGAGAAAAGGGTTCCCCCTCCAGGCTGCAGTTCGCTAGTGCCCTTGTGCTGTTGACACAAGGTTACTGTAGTTTCCGCTTTGAATGCCGCTCAGATTCTCCAGCACTCAAAGTGAGGTTTGCATCCAAAGAACTGAGCTGCTATTCACGTATCTGGAACAGCAGTATTGTTATTTTGCTGCCTTCATGGTTTTCCCTGTGCCAGCCCGGCAGAAAGCGACAGAACTGAATCAGAATTGCATTTGGCTTCCTCGGTAATCCCGACAGAGTAGGCCCTGTCCCTGAAGTTGCACTTGAAAGTATTGCCTGTTTGTGTTCATGAAAGGGAGCGGAGAAAGAGTCATCCCTAGAAGAGAAAGTGCATTGTGTTCTCGACAGGCTTCAGCCGTTGGGAAGTCATTTTAAGTTTTCAGCCATTTCTGCATATTGTTTTCCAAGATGCTTATGCAATTTTTGGACGAATACTTGGAAATGTTTGAATTACTGTAAAAATTCTGTGTACTAAATAGATAAAGCATCTAAAAATAGATAATGTGCCGCATGTAAATGGTATTTTTATAAATAGTTATATAAGAGTACAGCTGTAAAAATTGCCAGCTTCCGAAGTTATGTTAAAGTGCTGAAAAAAATATGACCATTTTTAATATATTTATACCACTTATCTTTTTACATCTCTTGTTGTAAATTTGTTACAAGCTTTTGAAGGGTGATTTAATATAATTTTTTCCCAGAATTTTATAGAGTTTTGATAACTTTTCTGAGACCAATTCATGACGTAATTCTTCTTCCAGGGGAAAACACTGCCATTGATCTTTCTATATTTTTGCAACTGTTGGAAAGGAAAGGTGGAAGAAGTCTTCCACAAAAAATTTTCTGAACTCTGAGGGTTCCTTTGACAGCTCTGTTCTCTTTTTCTTCCCCTAAGTGCAGCATGCTGTTGTCCGCCATATTGACACTCTACCTGCTTTTCGTTTCCAAATACATATTAGTATTTCTTAAAGGCTCAGGGCAGCCACTCACAAGGTGACACAGGAAACTGGCTTAATAGTGGCCAGCAGCCTTTCCTAACTGAATTTAGGCTACTGCATGGAAAATATTGCACCCAGATGAAACATCAGATTAAATTGGTCAGAGGTAGAATGTTATTGCTCATACTAAAATTTGATGAAACTTTCACCCAGAAGTAGCCAGTTTGACACAAGTACCCACAAACTCGCTTTTTGTTCCAGATGCATTTCATAATAATCTAACTTAGATAGCTAGAATTTGAAAGCATCTAAGTCATCATGAACTCCTGAAAGGTAATTATTTTCGTCCTGAAGTTGTTGTCTGAAATAAGCAGGACTGATCTCTACAGAGATCTTTTTCATTCATTAACTACCTGCCTGCAAATACATTTGACTTTAAAGTTAAAATTATATCAGATTAACTATATTTCTAAGTGACCAAATGTTTCTCTACTACAAAAGTTCCAGTAATTCTCTTTTTAGTAGGAAAGCTCTATTTGTTTTATTTTGTTTTGTTTTTTGTTTGTTCGGTTTGGTTTGGTTTGGTTTTTTCCCACTGGCCATTAAATGGGGGCTTCTGGTGAAATTAATGTGATGTTTTTCTTTTGTCGTAGGCACATCACAGCAGCTTCTGCCCTAAGTGCACCAGAGGGCAGTAGGGAAGATAGTAGGTGCTACTGAGCTATGAAATAAATGGGTGCTAGGTGGTGTCCAGACACAATCTCATTCAAAGGACAAAGCCTGATGCCAGTGCAGTGCTGAGTGAAAGAATAAAGAACTCCTGAAGATGTCCAATAGATAAGAAACTGTACCATTTTCTCAAAAAATTATTTCTGCTGGAAGTTTGCTGATGACCTGTTCTACCTGATTTATGACAGCAGCTAATTTAAAAGGATTGTAAGTCATCTTTTGCAGTAGTCCTAAGGTTTCTTTAGGTTATTGTGCATGTTAGGCTTGTTAGCAGGGAGTCTTTTCCAGTTTCACTATATTCAGCTTTATATGTAGTTAAAGGCTGTTACCTGTAAAATATGGGTAAATTGCATGTGAATTTGAGAGGTGAAATACAATGCTGGCCTGGATTTCTGATTTTGTTTGCATTACTCAAGTTTGAGATTCATTTAATGACAATCACCTGCAAAATTATACATGATTTTAATGAAATCTTTGTACAGTATGTCACCTTTGCAATTTGCATAGGCCTTAATTTCACCTGCAATACCTTCGGCCACAGTTGCAGAATTTCAGCTGCAAAGTCCTTGGAGAAACTATAAAAACTGATAAAACTACTCAAACCTGAATTCCTGTATACAGCAAAGTCATGGTATTAAACTTTGATTTCTTACAGCCATGCAGGGAAAAGGGAATACTGAATCTTGCTAGAGACTTGAGGAACCATCCTTTATATTTCTAAATAACTTCAGTTACGAACTCTGTTTTCCTAAAAAAACTTGCAATACTTTCAGCTGTAGAGAAACATTATTGTTCATTATTGAGATTTTGTTGACCTCTTAAAAAAAACCCCACCAAAACAATACTTCTCTAAAGTCAGATTTTTCATTATAAAAGCCTTCTTGACTGTTATTTATGCAAATATCCATGAAACCTGTTATTTAGTATAGTTTCTCCTCTGTTCTCCAATGCCACTGTTGGGCTTACTGGCTTGTAATTCTCTGGATCTACCCCAGAATCCTTTTCTTTTAAGGAAAATGGCTTAACATCTGCCAAACACATTTATTCAGCTATTTCAGCCTTAAGATCTCTTAGGGGATGACTGTTAAATCCTGGCTATGCCATTTAATCATGGTGATGTTCTGCTAATTTTGTCAGCTTGTTCTGTAATCTCTTCTACAGTCACTTTAGTTTCAGATGGATCCTCTGATAAGTCCCTGTGCAAGAAATGGTATTGAGGTGAGAATCTCACCAGTTTTTTTGAAGTGAACATTTATGCCAAGTAGTCATTTAGCTCCTGCGCAATTGCGAGTCCTTTCTAAGTGTTCTTTTTATACCTTGATCATTAAGCGGACCTGCAGGGTCTCTGCCAGCCTTTCTGATCTTGATTTGTTACCTCTGGATCTCTTTTACTAGCTATTTCTCAAACTTATTTTTTGGTCTGCCTTATCTGCCACAGTTATTTTCTTCATTTAAACTCAGCTGTGGCTTTTTTGAAATGCCTTCTTGCTTCTAATCACCTCCTTTACCCTGCTAGTTAGCAGGGCTTTTCAGTCCCTTTGTGCCTTTTCAGTCTATTCTAAAGGGGTGGTGTGCGCTGGCACTATGTTTCCAGTGTGCTTTCTTTATGAAAAGTCCATGCTGTCAGGCAAGATTTAATTTTCCAGGTTGCCCCTTTCAGCTTCCTTTTGATGAGCTTTCTCTTTTTTAAACATTCTCTCTTTCAGAAATTAAATGCAACCCTGTAATTCATTGCCTTGTTCTGCATCTGCATTAAGTCTGTCTAAGTATATTAAGGTAAAAATACTGACACTTAATGATGTTAGCAAAGCAACGCATTTTAACTCCTGCATAAACACCATTGAGAAATAGCAATATAGGTAATTACGCAACTTCGGCATGTTAGTCTCATCTGGCACAGAGGATTTCCATAACTGCAGCCTTTCTTTCATGCGTCAGGTGCAATAACATGCTATTGTGTCTCGATCAAATTTTTCCCATTATAACCTCCTGTCACTGCTGATTACTGCCTGATTGATTGAGGGATTGATTAATAGTCAATTTCAGATTTTTCCAGTGGTCCAGCTGAGATGAGGAAACAGTCTTGACAGTGTGACTGTTACCCTCCTGTCTTTTGCTCTCTGAGATTGATTATATCTCTATTGCACAAACCACAGTTTCTAAGTCCTCTGATCCCCCTCTTCTACTTCTGATTATAGTTTTCGATTTAGTTTTAGCTTAACAGCCTGTCAGCAAAATTCACTGACATGTTCTTGGGGCTTAAAGCATTTTTCAGCTTTTGGCTCAGGTTATCGGTTGAAATGATCGGCAAACAACTGAATCGAATAGAATTCCACCACCATGCAAAATGCATGAATTAAACAATAGGTGATTGAAAAACTTAAGAACCCTTTCTGTCACCTGAATCCTGGTGTTTGTGAACGTTAGAACAAATTACAGCACAGTACTAAAAAAGCAACAAGTAAATTCCCCTGAAAAATAGTATTTACAATAATCTATTTTTCATAGGATTTTAGAAAATGAGGGTAAAGGTCTCTTGTATATTAACTATAGCACCATGTGACTGGTATTCTTTATCAGTTGCTGAGCAACGGTTGTACTCTGAATTTTTAAACTCATTAGCAAGCTGAACAGGCTGGCATTTGGCAGATGTTATTTGATTTTGTTTGGAGGCAAGTCAGTGGGAGAGACAGGAGAGACATTGAGCTCATTGTGTTATCTTACTGCTCGTATTAAATTCACATGATATTTTCAACACATCTAAGGAGACTGAAAGGAACTTCTTAATTTTCATCTTATTCACAAAACTTTTATGTGATTTATGTACTAATATAAATGGAGTATTATGTACATAATTTATGTCATGTATTCATGCAAACATGAGCCAAATTTGGTTAGCTTCAGACACACTTTAATCTGTGCCTAACATTTTCTTGAGTGTTTCAGTCATTAGTAATGGCTAAATTAGCTTTATTTGCACCCTCCAATCATGCAAGAATTTCTTAAATAGCTCTGCTAATATATCTTATCCTTGACCAGGAATAAGTTCATTGTGTTCCAATTGTAGCCCTTTTGATAGAAGAACTGTCAGTTTTTACAGATCTTTCTGCAGTATGTGATAGCTATCTGATGTGACCATGTGTCTACAGAAAACTTGCTTCACTTGTAATTCAAGTGATGGCCAAACGTCAAATGTCCTAGCAATGTGCCTAAGTAAGTTTAAACTACTACAATTTTGCACTAATGAGTTATAAACCAGCAGGGGACCTGAGCACAGTATAAACATAAGGGAAGTCAGATACTGGCAGACTTGTAAGACTAACTCAAGAGCACGAATCTCCAACTCAAATACCAGATGCCTGTGTACTGTTTTGTAGACGCACTTTCATTAGCAGCAGTTTTAGTATGGGTTTTTTCTGACCTTCTGAAGCTGACTGACAAACTGGTGAAAAGAGAGTAATAATATTCCATAGTTTCTAATGGTTGCCTTGAATATCTTCTTTGTTTAAGGATTCTTTACCCAAATCACTTATTTCTATGTAATTCAAAGGATCATTATGAATTACTGCATTGTGATCATTAGTTTGCATCTCAGTAGCAGACATGGGGCACAAATCAGGTCTTTCACAGTTGGCATGAAGAAATGACTCAGACTGGCATCTGGAGTGCATGTTTTTAATTCCTCCAACATTATTTAAATTACAAATTTCTTATAGTTTCGCAAGAACCTGCTGAGCAGTTCTGAGAGTTAATATTTCCTGACTTCTGGGTAGTTTGGAGTTTTTCCAACCTCATTTGCTTGGTCACACATACAGTCTACAGGTAATACTAAAGTTGTAGGAAATAAGGTCTATCAAAAGTAGGGGGCTGGGAATATTAAAGGAATATCCATAAATTGTAACTACAAGAAACAGTTATACAGGGAATGTCCAATCTATTAAAATGATCTGTTATAAAAGAAATACTTAGGGAACATCAGAGCAGACTGACAAGTGAGAGGGAGGTTCATAATATGCAGGAAGATTGTTTGCTGTACAGTGTGTAGTCAAGCTAAGTTAACTTCTTACTGAAGGATGCTGAAAATTTACAGAAGCTCAAAGGAAAACAGTTAAAGTTAACAGAAGAGAAATCACTTAGGGCCTTTGGTTGAGGAAGCATCTGAACTGCAAGTTATTGGGATGGAGATTGTGTTACATACTGAGGAAGTGTTATTCCTCACTTTCTCTGGGTTTATACCTTTTCTAGATATCTGCTATTGGTCACACATACTTTTGGATGTGTTGATCCTTTCAGTTATACCATTTACAGTCAGATATCTCTTATGCAGCTCTTCATCATTAATGCTTAATGCATTATGGTGTAATACCACAGTATTCTTTTGTTTGTTTTGTTTTGGTTGGTTGGTTGGGTTTGGGGTTTGTTTTTTTTTTTTGTTTTGCTTTGTTTTGTTTTGTTTTGTTTGATCACTGTCTCTTGCCTGTATCTTCTTTCTTTGGGCCAGACTGGAGAGCAAGAAAATCAAATGCTGCAGCATGAATCATGTGGGAGCTATGGCTGCAGAAGTGCTCATCCCACTGCCTCCTTCCTGCACTATGGAGTCACTGATAATGATCTGCTGTTGTACTGAAACCATTTTTCTAGGACTTAGAGGGGCTTACAGTTGATGGGGAAGGAGTCACTGAAAATTTGAAAACCTTCCTGCTTGATGAAGCTTTGTAGTTTCCTTATGCAAGTTCAAAGTTTAGGTTTCAGAAAGTTTCATGTCCCAGAATTAAATAAAAGCAGTACAGTTCTCACCAAGCCTTATAAAGCTCCCTCTAGCACAAAGAGAGTGTCTTTCACTCTTTAAGCTGCATGGATCAGATACTGCCAGGTAAATTGTACAGTTTGGGATCTACTTCTGCAGAAACACATTATAAATTCATTTGATGAGTGGAACTGGAACTGTTGCTGTGCCTTTGCAAGCTATGCACATTATTGAAAAGTATAACTGAAAACCAGAAAAAAAAAAAAAAGTACAAACTAGCTTCCTGGTTTTCTTTTCCCTTACCATTACTGCTCACAAACCACAGCAATTTAGAAAATAGCAATTATTTGGTACAGTATGGCTTTAGTTCACATTAGTTCACAGAGTGGTTGAGGTTGGAAGGGATCTCTGGAAGTTATCTGGTCTAAAGCCCCCACTCAGGCAGGGCCCCTAAAGCCAGTTGCTTAGGACTGTGTCTAGAGGGGTTTTGAATCTGCCTAAGGAGGGGTGCTTCATGACCTCTCTGAGAAACCAGTGCCAATGCTCGGTCTCCCCCACAGTAAAAAGTGTCCCCTGATATTCAGATGGCACTTCCTGTGCTTCAGTCTTTGCCCATTGCCTCTGGTCCTGTCATTGGGCACTACTGGAAAGAGCCTGTCTCTGTATTCTTTGCATCCCCCTTCAGATATTTGTATACATTGATAACATCCACATGAACCTTCTCTTCTCCTAGCTGAACAATCCCAGCTCTTCCAGTCTTTTCTTATAGGAGATACACCCCAGTCTCTTCATCATCTTAGGAGCTCTTTGCTGGATGTCCTGGGTTCAGCAGTAGCAGCCATTTTTCTCCTTCTTAGTAGCTGGTGCAGTGCTGTGTTTTTGAGTTTGGTCTGGGAACAGCGGTGATAACACCGATGTTTGTAGCTACTGCTTAGAATGTTTAGACTGAGCAAGAACATTC
>WYDI02033963.1:0-16566 GCA_009867235.2 Psittacus erithacus | reverse complement strand
GAGGTGTCCCTGCCCATGGCAGGGGTGTTGGAACTAGATGATCTTAAGGTCCTTTCCAACCCTAACTATTCTATGATGCTATTCTATGATTCTAAGACACATATGAAGAACTTCAAGGCTCCTGGCTTGGCCAGAGACAGTAAGGACCAGCAGTATGCTTGCAGCACACTGGCCACTTTTACCCCCATTCTCTCTATTTTCCCAAATATGTTTCTCCCAATCTTCTTTGATCCCCCTCACCTTTCCCTGTCTTCAGCCCTTCCCTTAGACATCTCACAGGTTTTATTATTTCTACAATCCCCTTAAAAATTCCTATAACAAAATTTATACAATCCTACAAAACTCTCAAATATCCCATAGTAAATTTGCTCTTACCCATGAGACCCACAGTGGTGTTGTTTCCTCCCTTTTATCAGTGATGAAGCTCTGGCTGAAGCGCTCTCAGGCTGTGTTGACTGATCCTGTAATGTCTTGGCCTTTGCTATTGCTTCTGTTACCTCCTAATCATTTAAGTTTCTATAGCTATATGTTTAACTTATCGCTGCCGATTCTTGTTATTGTTTTTTAAGTTGAATTGCCATTAACCAGGTATCATCACAGTCCAGATGTCCTTACATTTCAGGTGTCCACATACCTTTTACCATCCAAATGTCCTTATACTCTAAATTTTTCAAAGAGAGAAGCACCTTAACTAAGGGATTATGACAACTGCTATTCAGAAGCCCCAAAACAACAAGACTCTGACTAGGCAGTATTGTAACCCCACTTCCTGGATTATTTTCGAATTTACAGTGAGCTACCCATCAAAATCACCATAAATATTGAAAGATGGGAGAAATACACTGATTTAGACTTCCAGTCAATGAAAATATTTTGCTACTGATACATTGAGTCCTTTGTCCATCACACCAATGAATATTATCAATCTTTCCTCGCTTTCACCCTACTATTACAATACTGGCTTATTAGCTGTAAAGAAGAACAACAATTTTATCCTCTACTTTTCTCTCAGCTGTGAAGTACATGGGATAGTGGAGCCCTGGTCCATGACTACTACTGCCTCACCAATAGGAGTAACAAAAAGACAGTATCACAGAACATGTCTTCAGAGAACAGCTTAACTTCCCTCAGCAGCCTCAGCCTTTGGCTGCTGATGCCTTTCTCCAGTAATCTGCTGCCTTTATTAATTGCATCACTTCAATTTCCTGTATTAAGGTCCCCGCAGGTAAAGACCCTAACATTTTCTATCTAGTGTAGGAGGTTTACTCTCCACTAGGACAGTACGACACAAACAATAAAACCCAACAATTATGAAAATGTCATTTAGCTTTTTATGGGAAGACCATATGTCAGACCTTAGTAAAATGTCAGGGTTTCCACAGGTCACAGTGTTGTTATTGATGTTGTCTGCATTGCACAATAAAGTACACAGATCCAGAGTTTAATGATTTTACATATTCTAGCAGAATGCACAAAATATTTTCCTGAATTATCATGTAAGAAAAGATTTTCTGTGTAAAGGTAACATTTCATCATCAGTACAAAAAGTTCATAATACTGTTTAAAACCCCCAACAGAACCAGAATGCTTGATTCCAAGTTCTATAAAGCAAATCCTTACTTTCCTTACTTGCATTAAAGTTGAGTCATTCTGAACAACAAGCTAAGCCTGAGGAGTATGGATGTCTCCAACTCTTTTAGTGACATGCCCTTGAGGAGTTATGCCTCATCATTCCTCACTAAGCACAATCTTCCAGGGTTTTCAAGGACAGCTCTGAAGAGAGCTTGTTGCAATATTCTAGCCCAAAGGCACAGAGCACTGTGGGCAGGTTTTTGTCCATTAACATCTTTAAATATTTCAGAAATTAATATGGCTATATAAATGTGCTGTCTGAACTATTTCACTATGAGGCATTACGAATCTACACTTTAATGAATTTTACCAGAGACGTTATCTCTTAAGAGAAACAAGAGAAAAATTGCCTATCATCTTAAATTGAGTATTTCTGATATAGGAAGACTATCTTAAGTTTCTATAGCAATTGTAGATATAGAAAAGAGGTAAGGCAATCAAATTCAAGACTGAAAATGGGAAGAACAATAGACAAGGAAACCCAGTTGATGCTGTTACAAGGCATACATAATTCTGAAAGAATAAACTATTTAGAAAGTGTGCTAATCTGCACAATGCACTTTCTGAAGTTGTTTGGGTTTTTTTTATTAATTCCATGACACTACACAGCAAATTCACTGAAAGGACTAAATGAAGTTATGTAGCATCAATTATTTATCAGATGTATCTTCACTGTTTAATTACAATGCAAGCTTTTTATTTCTTTCTTACTTTAAGTTTCTTTAAATAATTTAGATGTTTGGGTGTTCATAAATAGGGGATATGAGGAATGTGATGCCTAAGAACAGTTAAAATTATTTTCCTTTAAGGATTTCTGAGATTTTTGAGAAAAAAAAGCAAATAAACAAGCAGGCAAGCAAACAAATAGAACGTCTGTTCCCAGGTCCAGTTGAATACATCCAAATTAAAGAAATTCTAATAAAATAAAGCAAAATACAAATTTGCAACAAAGCCAAAGTCACTTCAAATTATCATTTACTATATATTTAGTTTTTATACAACTCAAAATGAGAACCAAATTAAAATTAGTAACATAGTCTAGGAATTAATGAGATCATTGGAAACTGAAAAAAAATGGAAAATGAAAAAATCTGTCTTAAAATATTCAAAAGCAGCTTTTAGAAATTTTTAATTTTTTTCACCTTTTTTTTTTTTTAGATCTTTATTGACACCAGTTTCTAAGTAAAAATAATCCTGAATGTTCCACTTAGACAATAAGTTACACAGAAGAATAACTATGCAATTAAAATTATTCATCTAAGACATATGCTAAGCCATAGCACCCTGCTCAGATGGAAGTGATGCAAATGCCTGTCTACATCATCTAATTATCATCAGTTTGTGTTCAAATGTTACACCCATAGAATCACTTAGTGATATACGTGTTAACTTGACTTTTTACATGATGATTTTAAAAAACAGATTTAGGAAAAGAATATGAAGAACAACAACCAAAAATGAGAAACAAGCAAATCCATCCATGACAGATTTCAGATGCATGCTAAAAGGTTTAAGAAAGTAAGTTATTTCTGGATAGGAAATCTTACTGTAAGGAAAACATAATTCATAAACATTTGTAAACAAATTTCCCATTTCCTTATTTTATAATGCCTTTGGAGATAACACTGATTTAGCATATGATTGTGAATATGACTATCATTGTTAAGCCACTTATACTACATACAAAAACTTACGTCTTTCATTACATGTTATGAAGCATGAACTACAAGTAAGGAAGACGTGCTGACAAATAACAAACTTAGCTTTTTGAGGACTCCTGAGAATTTTATTTTTTCTTCTTCCTGAATACTTTGCAAACTCAGAGAATGTTGAGATACTGAGAAAAGTCAGTGTATCGCAATCCGTGTGAACCCTTTATCCGGTAGTGGGAAAAAAACACCTCTCATATGATGCTGTTTGCAAGATTCTTAGGGAATTCTATAGCTTTAAGCACAAAACATCAAAACATTAATAAAATGCAACCTAAATAAAATGTACCTTTCTGGGATTTCTGTAACATTCAAAGCTCATAGCAGCCTTCCAGTATCTGAAAGGGGCTTAGAAGGATGCTGGAGCGGTACCCTTCATTAGTGATGGTGGTGGCAGGACAAGGGATAACAGGTTAAAACTTAAACAGGGGAAGTTTAGATTAGATATAAGGAGGATGTTCTTTACTGTAAGGGCAGTGAGGCACTGGAATGGGTTGCCCAAGGAAGTTGTGAATGCTGCACCCCTGATGTTGCTCAAGGCCAGGCTGGACAGAGCCTTGAGTGACACGGTTTAGTGTGAAGTGTCCCTGCCCATGGCAGCGTGGTTGGAACCAAACCTAACTATTCTAAGGTTCTATGATTCTATATCCCAACACAAATTAAATGTAGCACTATACTGATTTTTTTTTTTTTTCAGAAAAAGACCTAAGATAGGTTTTGCAGTTTTTGTAAGTAGTATACAATTTATATAAAAATGCTTATTTTGTAAAAATAATTGTCATAATGTTATAAGCCTATTACTTGCCTTTTCTCACAATTTTCATATTTTGCTGCCATAACTGGCTAGAAGTTTTTCCTCACCTGCTAAATTATCCAGTGACAGCTTTGCTCAGAATCCTTTTGAAATAAAAAATAATCAACTGAGTTTGACTAACTAGGAGTTAAACAGCACTATAACAACTATTTTTGAAATCAAACTGTAGTTTGATTTTAGAAGTCATCAGACTTTTGGTCTGGATCAAGCACTGTTCTTATTAATGTGATTTTATTAAGAAATCATTAAGGAATTGCTAAATGAAATCTCACATCATGACTGGCAAAACGTCATTTAAGTTTCTAATCATAATCTGTTTAAACTCCTAGGGGCAAATAGTAGTTTGCGATTTATAATATTTTCTTGCAATATTACTGAAGAACACTTCTATAACCTTCTTTTTAGGTATGTCCTATTTCTGATCTTTCACATGTTTCCAGGGGAAAATTAATTTAATTGAATGAAGGATGGCCATGTTTAATGATTATTATTGCTAAATTTAATCTTCTGAAGCACTTTATATTTCATGAGTTTTTTTTAAAGGACTAGAGGAATTTGCTACTGAATTGGACACATAATTCAACAACATATGACAACAGCCAGAAAAGTGTTAAGGTTAAGAAAATTCCAGAGTAGACCTTGAAAACTTACCTAGGTTTTTACAGGATGATTATGTGGTGGTATCTGACTATTTAAAAGTGTATGAAGATCTGCAGTGCATCTTTAGAAATATTATTTAATTTGTATCCTCAATAGAACTAGACAAAACAGGTGTTTTGAGAATCTGTGTTAGCTGAAATGGTATTTTTCATTGGAAATTATTATGTATGGATAAATGTATCATTAATTGCCTTGTAGACCTTCTGAACTAAAGTTCCAGGCTGTTGACTGGAATTTGCAGTAATCTTATCTTTTTCAGTTCTATACTGCTGTGATTCAAGTCTTCCTGGTTTAAAATAAATACTATCCTCGTACTTAAAGGTGAAGTAGGACAGGCTGGCCTAAATTTACCAGAACAAAAGAAGAAAAATAGAAGTGTAAAGAAATGTTGTTGATGAAATTGTGTTAAAATAATAGTATTTAATGATGGTATTTCAGCTTGTGTGTTGTCTATACTCAACTCATCACAACTTTGAAGTTAGAAAATCAGGAAAATGGCCTTTATATTCCCCTTTTCCCAGACATTCTGTAAACACAAGTGGTGTACAAACATCATAATGTTCTGCAATCGTCACCTCATCAGCTTATGTCATTTTGTTTATGTCTAAATGATAGAAAAATCCCATATTCCACAAGGAGAAAAACAAAAACCAAAATAAAACCTAATCAAACAATAACAAAAACAAATATCAACAAAAGACCACCCGCACTATTATGGGATTATTTTTTTCTTTTTCCACTTAAACACAAGGTTATGACACTAAAGTTCTTCATAAGCATTTTATCTCTGCATAAATGGTGCCTAAATTCCTTTTCCGATTTATCCCCATATATCCCACCCCTAGCTTAAGGGATCCTTTGATGTCTGGCAATCCCAGTGCTGTCTACATTCAAGGAGCTGAACACAGCTTCTGTTTTCAAAATTTCCTGTGCACATCTATGTGAAGGTTCTCTCAACAATTAAGAGATTCGAAACAGCACCCTCTGCTAATGCAATCTTCCTTACTCAAACTCAGTCAGACTCTTTGCTTTAGTATCAGTTTTGCCAAAATATTTGAACACACTTGTCTACTAAGAAAGATGCACAGCAATGAGATCATTAACCCTTTGCTACTTTAACCATCCTCAAAATGCTCCAGAAGTGTAAGCTGCTAGAGCATATTAAAATTCAAACTGAAGTTGGTGTTGAGAGGCAGGACATGTTTCCCTGCATCCTGGCTCTGAAGTCAGCCAGAACAAACTCAGCCTACTGGTAGATATCACCCATGTAACACACTGTTCAGTGTGTGGTTTTCAGCCTCAGCGTGACCAATCTCCACCCTAATTTTGTCAGCTTTAAGAACACAAGTTATAAAAGCAATCCTGCCATTAGCTGTAAAACAGTTTGGTATGTAGGCCTGTGTTTTAGCAATGCTTTGCAAGAAGCTCTGCACAAGTGCTCAGCAGAGGACATTTTACTTGGCATCACCTATGAAACCATCACGCCAATTCTTACTTGTTTTACATCTGCAATTTACTTTTGTAGGATTGTTTGCATCATAGATATATCTCCAGGCACATTTTCCAAGAAGTATGGAGGATACTCACATTTAATCATTACCTATTCACCTCAAATATTAAGTATCTCTCTTCATACAGAGATTATAATAAATAGAAGGATGCCAGATAAAAAACCTTCCACCCTTCTGAGAGTAAGAAGGACAGACTATCTCAGTTTAATATATGTAAAATTTTCTTTTCTGCCATGGGAACTGAAAGAATGACTAGAAAATTCTATTATCTAGCAATATCCCATTAACCTGGTTGAAGAGAGTCAACTTCTCCCTTGTTCCTTTAATACCGTTTCCTGAAGAATACATTTAAGTATTTCACTTTTTCATATAAGGAACTAACATATATGATAGAGAATCAGGGCCAGCACCTGGGAACTGCAGTATTTATGCAGGTCTCCAGGGTTCCCAGAATCATACCAATCCTGAAGATACATCCTTGTTGGCAAATTATATTCTGAAACAACCTGCCTGAGTAAAATTACTGTTTAAAAACAACCTGGATTCAATATTTGAGCAGTTACAGAGAATTAAAATAATATTTGAAGACAATAATCTTTCTCAAGTGTACAACATTAAATACAGTGCTCTTGGACTTCAGTGGGTGCAGGGGGAGGTGATCTTTTACCACACTCTGCACAGTTCACAGAAGAAAACGCAGGCTCTCCAGAGGTTGAACAATCAAACAACTATTAGTGTTATTGTAAACTTGCCTAAATCTGTGTCAGGAGCAACAAAAGTCTTGGCAGATTGTTACAAAAGATATGAAGTAGAAGGAGAAAGGAAAGAAGGAAAGAGAAAAGAGAATTAGGATCACCATCCCATGGATCCACTGACATCTTCTCAGTTAGTGAGTGTAAACAGTCCTTTCAGTTGTGGTCCTTGTGGTCAGTTGAGTCTGCTGGGGTATAGAGTGGACGGGTGCATGCCACATGCAGAGCTGATCCCTGCTCTGCCCCTCTACCAACAACAAGCTGTCAATTTCTTCCATCTTTTGAGTTGTTTGGAGACAAACACAGAAAGGGTTTCTTGACCATCACAGAAGCACTCTTTTTTTTCTCTAAAAAAGTCCCTCATTCAGTGACTTCCTAGCTTGTAAAACTGTAATTTCCTGTAATTATTTCATTGTCACTGGTGCACTGACTGTCACTTTGGCATTAGCAGTGTTACATGCTCTTTTAAAGGGTCACTATCACCAATTCGAGTCCAGGCTGGACAGACTGACATGAGAGTAACAGGACAGAAAGGTTACTTCTTAAACACATTAGCCCTGACACTCAGCATTTATCTAACTTAAATAAAATCTGACAGGTTTTGGTGTGCAATTCCTTCAGTTTTAAAAATGGACTAATCATCTAATTAATTCATGCTGCTGAGAAACAACATACTTTCAAGAATGAGCACTCTTTAATGAGTTTGTATCCTAATACTTCCATAACTGTCTTAAGAAATACCTTAAGGAAAATTAAAAAATGGTCAATGCATTTCAAACTTTTGGATTGAACCAGTGACCTGTGAGCTCAACAGTTTATGTATGCTTCTATGTGAACTGCTTCCCTTCTGGAAAATGCCCCACTGGATGCTTTCTACCAGCTCTGGAAATGATCTGTAGATACTTCTTTTTTGATAGGGACTCAAGGAAAGAAGTGGAGGGAGAGGCACATCTCCTCTCAAACTGCCTGTTGGTCTTGTTCAAGAGTGGATCCAGAAGCTACAATTTACCCCCTTTGGCAGCAGAGGCTGAAACATTTTTAAAAGGTTTTCCATGCAAAAATACTCCATGTAGTGTCATAGCACTGGTGACAAGATAAGGATATTTGCACTCAGCTTCATGCCAATTTTTTATTTGTCAGTTTCTATTTTCACAGGAGGATGACATAAATGACAGTTTTTTGAGCAGGACCTTTCTAACGTCTTGTTTATGTAGCACTCATCAATAAGCAGAACGGGGGCACTGTCATTACTTTTCAGATTATTTGATTTCTGCAGAATATCCTGTGACTCTCCACAATCATCTCTAACTGTAAAGTAATGTACACTGACTTCTGTTCTTTTCAGGATCTTATAAATGGATTATTATTTCTGAATTGGGAACCTGAGTACAGGGTAGTATTTGTATGAATAAGATTAAGATGTAAGGGCAATATGTAGACATACCCAGGCAAGCAAATAAATATAAAAAATCAACTGACAGAAATCAGGATATAAAAATATTTCCACCTAATGAAAAGGAAATTTTTACTTGTGCATTTTGTGATAAATTTTCTAACATTTATATCTCTATCAAGTTTAACTATCATGTTAGTTGCCAAGATACCAGAGAATAATGTTACTCTTAGCTAGAGAAAAAGGCAAAAGTACATTTCCAGTTGCAACTGACATAATATTAAAAGAAAATCCTAGGAGGGAGCCATGAAAAGGCGTTTCAGATGCTAGAAGTTACCAGTGGAGCAACTCTGTATAGTTTGTTCAGGCATACAAATTTCATTGAAATTAAAAATATTTGAAAGATTTTTAAAAAATTAATTCGGTTCCCAGAAGCTAGATGAAAAATTCACCTTTCTTAGATTATGAAGAAACACTTGCCATAGCAGTTGTAAAGTAAGGAGACTGGTAAACAAAAGTAATGATGATGTGCAGTTTTAAACTGAGAGCTTGGCCAAGGAGCAATCTGGTCTGCTGCTGACCCGTTTCAAGCCTCGAAACACTAGAAAGTCCAGGGCCATGGAACAAAGTTGATGTGGCAATAAAAAGTTTCATCTGGATTAATCAATTACCAATCTATCAGCTGCATGCCGATCTCTTGAAAAATAACAGGTAGGACTCAATTAATAAAGAAGGACAAGGCCATGTTAACTGGCATGAATTATACAAAAGCACTGAGGGTGTACTTAATAATTAAAGGAAGGCTATTAATCCAAATCATCATGTATTTATGGAAAGTAGATCTTAACTTAGATCTTAGTTATCTTGGAAGGATCTTTCTTTCATGCAGTCATAAATTTGGTTGATAAAAACAATGGTGCTGATACAGTATGCTTAGATTAAAAAAAAAAAAATCTCTTTTGGCACCACAGCTACTCAAATTAAATTGTTCTTAATGTAAAGTATCCTGAATTCTGAAATCCATGGAACACCGATTAATTGATAGTGTAAGCAGAAAGAAGAATTTGCTATTACTAATATGATTGTCTATTGGGGTCTCAGATACCAAGTGCTGCTTAATACTTTGAATGATCTAAAAATTACCTTAAAAAAATCTAGTCCTAACAAATAAGATTTGAAAATGGCGCAATAACCAGACAAGTAATCCTGGATTACCATGAGTCAGAATAAAAGCAAAACAGCTGCTCTCCATATTTCTAGGATTGGAAGATTCTGAATAACTTCAAAATCAAACTACCAGAAGCTGAAGTCACAGGCAAAATAATAATATGCAAAAAAGCTCTGGTGGTTAAAATCATAAATATTGAGATATATGTCAGTTCTTTTACACAAGTCTTAATTGAATACTGTGAGTTAAATGTTGGTGTACAGAGAATGTCGAGAAGCTGGAAAGGGTTCAGAGAAGCACTGTTACTGATTTAAAAGTTTGAATATTATGCCTTCTAAAGAAAAACTCAAATCCTTATACAAATGGAACAGCTAAAGGTGGCCTGTCCAGGAGTAAGCTACATTTAGAATACAGAGTATTCAAATCAAATTAAAGCAGGAAATTCTTAGCCTACAATAAGTACCCACTTAATACTCTAAGAGATTAAGCACTGGATCAACTTTACCACAAGCTACAACAGCATCTTAATCAACAAATATATTTTAGTTTAAGACTTGAATTTTTTGTCCCAGGTATTTGCTACAGAGATCTGAAAAGTCAATTGCCTGATTTAAAGAAATCAGACTAGGCAATTGCAATAGTTCTTTTGGTGTTACTTAATATTAGCTCACTCTGTAGCTTAAACATAGTTCTCATTGCTAATTTCTCTGAAACAGTAAAAGATGCATGCCTTATAAAAATGGGATCGTTTCCATGATGATATTCTACAGTGTGGAATTCAAATAGTTAGGGAGTGAACAGAACAGCTTATTTGTGGCTGCCATTGATGTTGGTTTCAGTTTACTTTCTTATCAAAATTACATCTGTTCTTACAGCCTCATTTCTTGCACTGAGAGAAATAAAAAAAAAATACTGATTCTGCTTAACTGTAATCAATTCTGTTAAGCACACTCCACAACTGGCTGGCTTGAGGTCTTGCTAAGGCTGCTAATCAATAGTCATCAGGATGAAGTTCAAGTTTAAGAAATGCCAAGCATCACCTAGAAGCTGTTTTTCAGTTTTCCCTTTTTTCAGATCCAAGTTAAAAAACCCTGCAATGTACCTGTGATGTACAGGCAGCATAGGCTTTTCCTGAAATACTGTAGTACCAGAAAGACGGTTACTTGAATTAGATATATATTTAAGAATCCGATCCTTGATGCATGTCTGTCATCTCCAGAAAACTCTAACACGAAAATAAAACCCCACAGGCTTCTATTCATGGTGTTTGAATTGTCAAGATTTCTTAAAGGAGACAATAAATTGGCATTTATACTAATATATAGTACCCAAATAATTATATGGAACAATTCAAGATCGGTTTTGAGTATGTCTTAAGAGAAAGCTACAGAAACCTTCTCAGCAGGTTGAAACTTGTTGATCTGATTTCTACTTTCATAACCCTTTAAAGGCCATTTGCTGATACCATTCCCTGGGCCTCACTCATTCAAATACTTTGTATCCACTAATATCCGCACTACAGGTTCATCTCCCAAAATCTGTATTTTCATCTTCACAAAACAGACAGAATTACTCATAAAGCTGCAAAGAAATTACTTTGCAGTTACCCATACTTACATCACATTTTCACTTATCAAATTGAGATTGGCCCAGCGGCATGAATGCACATATTTCTGCACGAAAAAAGAAACAATGTGCTAATGAAATGTGGTAGATTATAGCACTTCATGTCCTCATGTTAGATGAGAAGAATTCAAGGCCAGTGGCACTGTTTTGGAATTATGGATGTGGATACTTTAGACTGGAGAAAAATAAAGGATATTCTGAGGTACACTGAACTTATGAATTATAAGCACTTTAACATTTATTGTACTGTATCTATTATTAACTACAAAGTTACTTAAAATCTGATCATTTTTATATGTTTGCCTTTGGGACTAAACCCTGAAGTTCTAATTCAGGAAAAAATATTTATATGACCTTTGTTTTTTTTTTCCCTTAGAACCAGAGTTACTCATGACATATATCAGAAAAGTATTACTTTTTATAATTCCATCTGTGAAAAATTAATGCATTACCTTCAAAATAAATGGGGAATGGGGGGTTATTTCTTTGAAGCTAAATGTTATCAAATACTAAGGAGTATCATGATGGTTGGGTAATGTTGTATATTTGGTTTTGTCCATCCTGGAACCTATAAGAAGACAAAAGTATTTTACCCTAGCTTCCATACATGGGTATCAAAGTGAAACCAAAATGAAGCCTTGAGAATCTAATGATTTCTCCTGGCCCTTAATTCAGCCAAACTCTGCAAATTGGTATTGATTTAATCAGAAGAAAAGGCTTTGAATTCAAACATGCAAAGGTGAATCAGTACTTGCTGAAATACACTGATCTTCTCTATAAATGATCAGAGAATAGAGCAAATACTCCTTCTTTTCCTAATATTTCCTTGGCAATGTGCCCAGATCTCTTCAAGGCTATATAAGGCTGTATATTTCCAGCCACACCTTTACTTCCAAATGGTCAAGCTACACCATCATCTTGGCACCATTGTTGCTTATTCTATAATGCACTGCAATTTAAATGAAGCTTATTATCAATGCTAATTCAGTTTATATAAAACATTTTACTTCTATTGTCTTACAGCAGCAATGGTAGTCCAAAGCAATCAATACAGGGCTTTTTGGCTCTGTATCACAGAAATAAACCTCAAATATGTAGGCCTTCGAAATGCACAAAATATCTCTGCCAGAGCTATCCTTTATAACTGAGACAGCCATTAATTTTTAAGGTATTTCAGGCCAATCCTAATGAAGCATCAGTGCAATCCTCCCTCTCCTCCTCCCCCTTTCCCCCTGTGTTCATCAAAATTAGCAAAAGGAGTTCTGTAAGGGTTTGACAACATGTCTTTGAAGTTAACTACTTTTCTGATTATTTGATATTTGGTATCATGAAATAACCTTCACCAGCTTTCCCACTTCCGTTGACTGAATTCTGCTAACCCCAGGTGGTACATGAACGATGATGTAAATTAAATTTGACATCTCTATTGACTGAGTCATTGAAAGACAAAAAGCAAGCACCACTGATTTCCTAAATGCTATTTTTGTATGCGGGGAAAAAAAAATAAAAAAAATCCACCCTTATTTTTCTAACAAATAAAATTCTATTCAGACAAAATTATTTCCTCTTATAATGATTGGAAGTATGGTGCAGGTTGCTTATGTGCCACTTTACTATTGAAGTGGCTCATTACTTTGAATAAACACTAATTTGTCAAAACTGCTCATAGTGTTTGACCATTCACGACACAATTTTACATGTTTGTGATGTTACTATGTTCTTTCGTTGTTTTTCTGAAATTTATCCTAAGTAATTCAGGAGGCTTTATTGCTGAAATTAACAGAAAAGATCGTTCGTCTTGTGCTAAACCCCAAGCTGTTGCAATCATAAACATCAGAAATACTAGCACATCCACCTTGTGTATCTGGGACTTCAGTTTTGAGAAGTGTGTTGTCCAGGTGCCATAGGCACTCTTTGCTCGTTCTTCTGAAAACATCTATAAATTTTACCTTTTATAAATCTCTGCATTGTCAGTCCACACATGTCCAGATATGTTAGGTCTCAGCAGCTATGTGCTCTGGGGACTCAGTATGCTTCATTTAATACAGCCTATATCCACTACTCATATTGAATCTTGTCTTTGTGGAGAAAGCAAGATTTTTTCTCCAAATCCTTCTTCCAGGGCTAAGGACTATAATGGAACTTGGCACAAAACAAATACGGAAGACTGTATTTTTCTACAGTCAATAAGAAAGGAAAGATGAAACAACTTTCTGATATATGGAAAAAACAGGAAAAAGAGAGAAAAAAATGAGGATGGAGCAAAGGGGCAAACATGAGTAGCAGAAAGAAGAAAAAGAGAACATTTCTTGCAGCCTGTCAAAACCTCCTGAAGAAAAAAGTGAACTACAGTGCTTCCCTAGAGGTAAGCACAAAACAAATGACTACTTTCCAGTACCTATCACTTACATACATCCCTTGGTATAGTACTTTTGAAAATCCCAGTCTGAAGATGAACAGGAAATTAAGATCACAAGAAAATACCACAAAAAAAATCAAAACCAAATAAAATCTCAACTAATACAAACCAACACTTTCTACCCCTCTCCAGTCTCCAACCCTCACTAATCAAACAAAAATGCATCACAAGTATGTCAGATTGAAAGAAAAAAGGTAAAATGTTCCACGATTATACATAACCTGAAATTACCCTGGAATACGCAGTCATTCTGATACAGATTTTAGTTACATGATCACGCAGTATTTCCCACAGGATCCCTACCTCATTTTGGTATCTTGTACTGGAAATAGACAGTATTCTGTTTCAGACAGCTGAAGTTCAAATTGCAGGGGTCCTAAGTGCTGACAATTGAAACTGAAATCAGTGGGAGCTCTGTTCTGAATTAAAGATCTGTGAAAGTGCTAAGAAAACTGGGAAAAAAAGTCAGCCTCTTAGCTTCTGGGGTAGGGCATTTACTGCTTCATGTACTGATTTGCTTCATATAGAACAGACAGACTAGGTAGGCCTAGTATAGGACAGGTAGGTCTAGATAAGGTTCCACAATTTACTGGGATCTTTATTTTTGTTTCGTTTTTAAGATAATCACTAAATTGCCTGCATTTAAACATTACATAGAAATGGCTACAGTCAACCACCTTGGACATAAGCAATTTCCTTAGCTGCCTTTTGTTTATATGATACATGGTCACTACCTTTTTAGAGCTAAGCATATGTACACCACAGTAGTAATTTTCTCTATAGATATAATGTTGACTATCGAGGTTTAAGAGGACAGTATCAAAAAATCACAGAATCATACAATGGTTTTCATTGGAAGGGAAATTTAAAGGTCATCTAGTCCAACTTCCCTGCCATGGGCAGGGACACCTTTTACCAGGCCAGGTTGCTCAAAGCCCTGTCTAACCTGACCTTAAACACTTCCAGGGATGAGGCACTCACAACTTCTCTGGCAACCTGTTCCAGAGTCTGACCATAATAAGAGTTTCTTCCTTATGTCCAATATAAATCGACCCCCTTTTAGTTTAAAAACTGTTGCCCCTTGTCCTGCCACTATGACCCCTGGTAAAAAGTCTTAATCTTTCTGATAAGCCCCCTTTAACTACTGAAAGGCCACTATAATATGGAGCCTTCTTTTCTCCAGGCTCCTCAACTCTATCAGCTTTTCTTCACAGGAGAGGTTTTCCAGCCCTCTGATCATTTTCAGGACCCTCCTCTAAACTTGCTCAAACCCGTCTGTCTTTCTTGAGCTGGGGACCCCAGAACAGGGTGCAGTACTACACGTGGGGCCTTTCTTGAGCTGGGGAACCCAGAACAGGGTGCAGTATTACATGTGGGGCTTTTCTTGAGCTGGGGACCCCAAAACAGGGTGCAGTACTACATATGGGGCCTCACAAGGGCAAAGTAGAGCAGCAGATTCACCTCTCGCAGCCAGCTGGCCACACTTTTTTTAAAGCAGCCCAGGACACAATTGGATTTCTGGGCTGCAACTGCACATTGCCAGCTGATTCATCCACTAATATCCCCTAAGTCCTTCTTAGCAGGGCTGCTCTAAATCCCTTCATCCCTCAGCCTGTATTGATACTGAGGATTGCCCCAGCCCAGATGCACAGTCTTGCACATGGACTTGTTGAACTCCATGAGGTTCACATAGATCCACCCCTCAAGCCTGCGAAGGTCCCTCAGGATGGTACCTTTTCACCGAAGCATATCAACCACAGCACTCAGCTTGGTGTCATCTGAAAACTTGCTGAGGGTGCAATTAATCCCCCAGCCTTATGTCATTAACAAAGATTCTGAACAATATGGGTCCTAATATGGATCCCTAACAGACACCAGTTGTTACTGATCTCCACTTGGATATTGAGCCACTGACTGCAACTCTTTGGACATAGCCATGCAGCAAATTTCTTATGTATCAAATAGTCCATTAGTCAAATTTGTATTTCTTAAATTCAGACACAAGGATGTTGTGGGTTCCATGTCAAAGTCTTACAGATGTAAGCATACATGCCCTTGTTACTATTCCTCATTTCTACCAATTTAGCTCCAGCCATGCCTTAGCTTTCCTGATCCCATCCTTACACTTCTGGCAGTATCCCCATATTCTTCCCAGACTACATGACCCTAAATGCACTGTGTATGGATTTTCCTAGTGTTTCAGTTTGACCAAGATACTCTTCTTTGGCCATGCTGGTTTCCTGCCTTATCATCCTTACAATCTAAGCAGAGTTAACCTTCCAGAATGTGTATTGTTTGTAACAGTGTGACATTATCTACAACAGCCATTTTCTGTTTGCCTTTGTGACAAAACCCTGAAGTCTTATTTAGGAAAATAAATAATTTAAAAGATCAATGAAGCAGTCTGCCCTGTCAACATCAAGTAGAAGCTCAGACACAAAGATAAAAGCATTAATGTGCTAAAGGTGCATGAAAACCAACAAGGTGGTTGGTGACAGCCAGCATGGCTTCACTAAGGGGAAATCCTGCCTGACCAATTTGCTGGCCTTCTGTGATGGGGCTACGGAACTGATGGACAGGGGTAGAGTAGTTGACGTCATCTACTTGGACTTGTGCAAAGCGCTCAACACTTTCTCACACGACATCCTTGTCTCTTAATTGCAGAGACATCAATTTGATAGGTGGACCACTCAGTGGATAAAGAACTGGCTGGATGGCTGCAAGCAAAAAGTTGTGGTCAATAGCTCAGTGTTCAGCTGGAGACCAATAATGAGTGGTGTCCCTCAGAGGCTGGTGTAGGGACCGGTCTTGTTCAACATCTTTGTCGGTGACATGGACAGTGGGATTGAGTACGCCCTCAGCAAGTTTGCCGATGACACCAA
>WYDI02033961.1:11358-54398 GCA_009867235.2 Psittacus erithacus | reverse complement strand
ACCGACAAACCGCGCCTCCCACACCCACAATGCCCCGAACACCACCACCACCACCACGCATGCCTTTCCCGGCTCCAAAACCTTGCACAACTCACAAGCACGCAATCACGAAATCCTGACGGTGGGAAGGCATCTCTGCAGATCAGCAGTCCAATCCCCTCACAACGCACGGCCAACTAAAGCAGGGCACACAGGGATGCACCCATGCTGGTTTGGAATTTCTCCAGAGGAGACTCCACAGCCCCCCTGGGCAGCCTGTTACAGTGCTCTACAATCCTCAGTGTAAAGAAGGTCTTCCTCCTCTTGTGGTGAAACTTCTTTAGTTTTTGGTTTATGTCCCTTGGTTTATGTCGTGTTGCTCTACACCACTGAAATGTATGTGTCACCATCCTCCTGGCTCCTGCTTTCCCAATATTGTAGTACTTAGTGTTATACAGCCACACTAACAACATGCATCCTACCATTTTCTCTAATTCATCCTTACTCGTTTTCTTAATTGAGAGGTTAAGAATCTTTTCTCCTTCTGCTTTTAGATTATGCATTACCCATTAATTTATTTATTTCCATTTCTCTCCCTATAGATATAGAACATCAATAATTTTCAGCTGCTGGCCTCTTGGAACTTAAATTGCCATTAACAGTCATGTTCAGCTCCAGCCCCTGCATGACTCTGTGTTCCACTTATGTGGAGAAAAGCACTCCTGCCCAGCGGGCAACAAAAAATGAGGAAACATCTGGGAAGTGCAGGCCAATGAAAGTGGCAATCCTAGAAAAGATCCTACCAATGCAACCATGTGTGTCGTGCTTTCAAGGTGTTGTCATTCATTTCGGCTTGCAGTTCTTCCAAGGATCATGCCTCATTGGCTATCTCCAGCAGTATGCATGGCTTTATTTTTTTAATTCAGGATGTGCAGGTGGACTGGGTTTTTCTGTGACATCCTTGTACTCATCTTTGACTATCTAACTCTGGCTGTCCCCAGACTCCACCTGTAAGACCTAGTACTGAGTTGGACCTTTAATTATCGCATTCACCTCGTGATACTTCTTTTCCTGATCATGGCTTATTGCTCCATTTTTGCCCCCCCAGATAAACTTCATCATTTTATCTCATGACTTCTCAGTTACATACTACCTAACTTTCTCTCCTAAGATCCCTGTCCTACTTTCCTGAAAACAAAATTCTTTACCTTTCTGAAACCTAGGCTGAGATCTTTGTCAATCTGTCTGGCAGCTCAGTGTCTCTATCATGTCATTTATATTCTGGATCCGGTAAGGAAGAAAACTTCCTATACTCTCCCTCCTGCAGCTTACCTGCATTTACTGCCATGATATGCACACAAAGATCTCCACCTATGAGCACCTGCAACACCAGGAGCACCTACCGGCTATCAATTTGTGTACTTGCTGTTCAACTTTACCTCTTGGCAAAACTAAACATTCACACTCAGATTTCAACTAGATTTGAGAAGACGTCATACTGCTGCTACAACAATAGAAAATTTCTCCACTCAAAAGCGGAGACCATACTTGGTGTTTACAGAATTTGCAGATGACAAATGCATGATGCAACAGTTGCTCTGTATCAATTTGTGCCACCCAGAGAAACTGTTTGTGGATATTTAAGAAAACAGAACATAAAACATAAGGATAAGGTCTTAACCACCACAAAATGAACCAGTTTGTGTTCAACAAACAGACCACAACTGATCAACACTGAAGATAACTTGTTTAAATGTAAATAAATGATGTCATTTACTTACCATTGGCAGCCTGGACTGAAGCATCTGGAGATCATCATAACCATAAATCTGCTTAAAGACAGATAAAAATACAGCATCATTATAATACTTTTCTCTGACCAGTTTGGGGCTTTAAACAGGAGTTTGACTTAGGCCAAGTCCATTTTAAAGATGTACAGCTATATGTTGCATTGTGCTACCAACAGTGCGCTGTAGCATTTTAAGGCTGGTACAGCTACGCTCAAAATGGCTTGTGACTCCGATGTTTCTTGCTGACAGCAGTCCTCTGAGGAGAGTTTGACTGTCCCACCTTCAACACTGTTTCTACAGATGCATCTTTCATCAACACGTGAAAAATCTACAGGGCATTCAGATTTGGGAGTAAGAGCATCAGCCTTCTTACAAGTAATGATTGCAGCAAAGAATAGCAGGAATTGTTACTTTTGTTACAAAGCAACCTATGGTATCCCCTTGTATTCAGTGTGATACAGAAAGATGAAGTTTCCGATTCAAAATAACAGACAACCAAAAATGTATTGATCCTGGTCGGACACCAAGCAGCTATGCGCAATCTTTCAAAGTATAGCAGAAAGGACACATGGAACATTTCAACCATCACTGTAGTAAATCTATTCCAGTATCACAAACCTGAATGAGTATAATTCTACTAAAATGGCCTAAAAACTGATAGCACTGAAAAGCACAGCAACATGCACATTAAGCTTCAACAGCAGCCTATCAGGTCTGTATGAACAGTTCTGCAGTTTACTATCAACAGTAACTACCCCCCCTGAATATAATTCATACATCCTACAGCCCTTGGAACTGGAATTCCAGGTGGAACGTGCCAACACTAATGCCTTGGCGTAGACAGCAGCAGGTCTGGAGGGCCCACTTGCACTATTAGTTAAGCAGTCAAGGACAGAACAATTAAATTGCTTACTGGGTAGGCAGGCAGAAGTCCTCCAGGTCCCACAATATACTGGTTATGCAACAAGGGTGGTACACCTTGGGGCAGGTTTGGGGGAGCTTTGCCTGCAGAATCAAAATACAGATACTTTAACAAGCCTCTAGAGAAGAAAAGGCTTCAGCACTGAGACAAGATAGCTCACAAGCCCTCGCGGCTGCACTGTGATAGCTTAGCAGAACTAAGCAGAGTAATTTTGTGCTGGCTGATGAAAACACTCAAAATAGGCTGAAGAGTTTAACCATACCTCAAGGAAGGACAAGTACAGGCTACTTAGAACTGAAAGCAGTCCCAGCACAGAACAGTCTCATTCTGCCATTTACTTTGTCCACAGGGATTACAAGAATTACAGAAACTTCTTCCTTCCTCACTCCTGTCCTGAAAGCAAAATTCAGGCACTGTTCTCAGTTTAAGTGAGCAAATTTTCTCCTTTCATTTTCTGCTCTGTCAATATATTCCCCCTTACCACCAGCAGCAGACTGGAAAGCACTAAATGGCGCCAGCATATTTTTGTGTGTGACTTACTGCAACTGAGAACAGCAACCAGAAGAAGACTAGAACAGTTTTTGTTGTCTCCATGAACCAGTGCTAGGAAGCAGGCAATAAAAAAAAAAGGCACTCTGGAAAGTCATCACACCTCATTTACAAAGTATGGGAATGAGAAATGAGAAATCCTTCTGTAAGTAAGTTTGATCTTAATATCTGAATCATTCACTTCCCTCCATAGGATTTCCATTAAGCAGCTCAAGCTGATTATAAAGAAGCAAAACAGAATTTATCATTGCTTCCACTTCAGTGCAAGAGGCCTCCACCTTTCTCTCTCTGCAAGCCCTTTTTCTGAAGACCTATTTGCCGTGCAATGACCCAGACATGAGACAATTTCTCCTTTCTGTACATGGGGCAGTAGGGATATGGCATACGATAATGAGGACACTGCAGTATATATTGATACTGCCAAATGAATTCAAGTCACAGAGAAGACTGAAATTAAACCTAAGGTGAACTCACAGCCAAAAGCTGGTCACAACCTGTAATACAAACCGAGTGAATCTCTTAGACCAAAATTTCCAAAGTTAGAACTGCACTGGTGTCTACTTATCAAACTCTTCGGGGATGGAATGTGTTATATAAATGCCACACAACACCCTAAGAAATATTTCAAATACACAGAACCAGACAACTTTATTTTATAAGCCAGCAAATTAAGCATGCTGAAAATACTAGTCGAGAGCGTGGATTTCTCAGCGTAGTTATGGCTGGTGAGACACTCAACTGACAGCCCTGCCAACTGAAGTGCTCTGTCTATCCACGCGATCTGTTAATATTGCGAACCTGAAGACACTAAGGGAGCTGCCCGTGTGGTAGCAGTTGGTATGGACACACTGGAAACGCCCAGGCCAAGGCTGTTTGTAGTGTTCATATTGCTTGCCATGCTGACAACTGAAGAGGTGGTGCTAGTGGCTGAGGTTGAAACAGTTGAAAAGGTTGTTGAAGGCTGGAGAGAAGTTGTGTTCTCAACACTAGTGTGCTAGAAAGGAGACAAAAAGAATGATAATCACAGAGCAAATAAACCACAGTGGAAGATGTTGGGGTGATGACCAACCACCAAAAAAACCCAAAAATCTTTAAAGCAGCAGCAGCACACACAAAAGACAAGCATTATCTATGTATCAAACAAGCAACCAAGTTGCATGCTTCTGATTGAAAGTATTTAAAGAAAATTATTAGTGTTAAATTCAAATCACTACATCATTGCAAAATTATTCCACAGTAACTCAATGTCACTCCATCACATTATTTCTTGCCCTTCGCTTGTATGCTCCTTTAAGCTAGTACTTGTTATGACAAATAAACTCCTATATTCTTTCAAAAGACAGTATTTGCTTCCAAATGCACTTGTGGAATTTAGAAGATTAAAACTGTAGTGCACCACACAAAGTCAGTGTGGTAAACAAGCTCAGAGCAGATGTACTGCAGGAACAAATGAGGATAAAAGACGTTTCTCTTTTAAATCCAGCACCTCAGAGTGCCTCAGCTGTAAGCTGATCACACTTGCAAAATAGTGTCATCAACACAAAGAAGCCAAAATAACTCTTGACAGCAGAAAGGAAGGATGTTTGATTAAGTGTGAATTTTCAAGTTACATACTCCATAGGGATGGAGCATTACAAACCAAAATACAGGCATAAAGTAATAACCTATCTGCAAGCCCCAACTGGAATTGTACAGAAGTACCCCATCACAGAACAAGGCCGTGTTTCTGACCTTTACTTGTGGAACCTCATCTATAGCACTGCATTCACTACCATTTGAAACAAATGCATTAAATTACGCAGGTGACAAGAATGCCACATGGTAAACTCAAAATCATCTGTCATGACACATTTGTCCTGACATGTATCATGCCACCACCTGCATTGTGCCAGCTAACCTCTAGAGTAGAGATTGTTAGCCAAAACAGTTCATGTTTCTGGAGCAGTTTCAGACAGCCACTCCTAAAGATTTATTTACCCTCCCCAGTGTATCTGCTGCAAGAAATTATTTCTTTGTTCCATTCCCCCTTGCTGGCACCAAGTTTTCATCTGCAGTTGTGTAACTGGCAAGTCTGTAACAGCCACTCCTGACCTAATACAAATTACAAGTGGTAAAGACTTTTTTACCACTAGAGGGCTGGCAGTCCTTCTTCCCTGAGGTAAGGCTCTTGCTTTGATTCCAAGCATAGCGGGACACAATGAACTTTAAGAGAGAAGGTCTTAATAATCAGATAAATTTATCATATGCCAAACATCTGTTGAAATCCAAATAGGTCTTACCACATGTGATGCGCCTGAAGACAACACTGAGGCAGGGGACAGGCTGCTCTGATGATTGGAAAGGGGGCTATAAAAAAATTGCAAAGGATTACTAAAATTATTTTTTTCTAGAACTATTTTTAATATATATTTTTAGATATATATGAACATACATTTATATATAAACATAAAGCAGGTAGTAGGGTATTAGTTAAAAGAACAAAAATTGTAGATGTGTATATACATAAACACACCATAGGATATTAGAGAATATTGTGCATATGCACGTACACCTACAGACATTTTTTCCTTTAAATTAGTATCCTACTACCTACAAAAAAAAAAAAGTTGAAGAACAGAGACAAATATTATAAACAAGACACATCTGAAACACCAATAATTTATATTTATCAATTCACTATATTTTTAGAAAAACAACTGTTGCTTCAGGACTTATACAGCAACACCACCAAGACACTTAATATCCAAAACCAGAAGGTAAACAGAACACACAGTCTGTGTCTCATTCTTTTCCTAAGCACCTGCTGCTGCCTGCCACAGGGCACAGGTATTAATCAGGTGAGGCAGTGCTTTGTTTTGACTCATTATGGTTTTTCTCACATTTTAACCTGCATAAGGTTTGCTCAACCATTCAGATCTTCAGTACCACCTTTTTTATCCCCTATCTGAGCATGCCTGTGAAATTCTCGCACCACTGACATTCATCTGTAATCCCAAGGCCTTTAAGTGTCTCCCTGAAAGATGACTGAAAGTGGTTCTTAAACATTTACACTGATAAAACTTATACTTTACATTTGAGGTCAAGAACATAACGTACAGTATGGAATAAACATAATGGACTCTGCACAAAGGTAAACCAAAGCCATAAAAAACACATATGATTTGTGTTCAAGAAACTCCTCCCCATGAAGAATCAGAGGCATGAAAATCCTAACCATAACAAACACTTAAGTATTCTCTATGGAAATAGCCACAAGAAAATACACGTTTTTGCAACAAAGCTGCAGGCTAAAGTATATGCCCTAATTTAAGGGCAAACACTTCTGGCTGCTTTTCGAGGTGTGGGACCAGAATAAATCTTGGCAGTTTCATAGATAAACGTTACTGCCATTCTCTAAAACTGCTCCCCATCTGCAAGAATTACAATGACACCACTTCAGGCAGAAAAGGAAGAAATAGTTCAGTCCAAAATGAAGTTTTAAACCACTCCTTCACCACTCACCCCAGCTCTTTTAATAAGCTTTCAGTTTCTGACCTACAGTAGAGACACATACAGCAGCCACCAGCACAACCAAATCAGACATGCTTAGAATTCAGGCATCACCTTTTCATGGCACCTGTTATCTGCCCAGAAGCATAACCCCTCCATTTAAAATTTCTACCGATGTTTACAGCTTTTCAACAAACAAATGTGGGGACATGATGTTAATGTGAATGGAATAATTCTCATTATTTGACATATTTAGCACTTTATTAAATAGAAAACACTAGTGTATTGAAAGAGAATCAACAATGTCCTAGCTGTGAAACAGGAAAAAAACCCTTTTTATCACACCAAGTTAGTTTCTTACACTTACAAATATACTACAAAGGTGAGTATTAAAAATACAGCTCAACTACTGCATCCTCAGGAAGTCACCTGCCTGAGGATGAACCTCTAGTATCAAGTACTGAGGTAAATCAGATGGATAGCACAAATGAGATAAGCTGTGCTGGATGCACTTCCAGGAACACCAGTCTGGTATTTCAAAGTGCCTTAAGGAAACGTCTTAGAAAAACAAATAAACCCACCCACAAACCCACACACGTTCCCTGTGGAATTATTCCTGGGTTTTAATTTTAATAAATACAAATATAAATGAAACAACAATATTTCAAAACTAACCAGGAAGTAAACTGTTATGGAATGATTTCAAACATGCAACACTAAAAAACCAGGAGGCACTGTGGACAAAGTAGGAAAATCAAACTGGGGGAATCAATTTAGCTGGCATGATTGAAGCAAGAGACCCTTGAAACACACAAAGTTGTTTAGATACCACAAAAACTTGAGGGCAGCAGGTCTTGCTCTACCATTAAAACGTAGTCCAAAGCTGATGCTTTGAAACCAGAAACATCCTGGTCTCTCCTAGATCTCTCTCCTAGTTAATGTCAGAAAAGGGGACCCTGGTGTCTGACAGCCCCCGTACACAATTACCCTTATGTCTCCTCTTTCCCCAAAACTGAAACCCTTCCAGTTTATCACAACTCCTCCTGTACCTGCTTAATTGGGAAAGTGAGCAGCTGGCCAAATCACCAGACTGGGGCAAGCTGGGCAATGCTGCCACATGCTGCGATGCTGAAGGCAAAAGCGAGGCAGTGGTGGATACCACACTAGGCAGAGAACAAGCAGAAGGTAGTGAGGGAGGAGGCTCTGTCTTAGGCGCTGGAACTGATGAAGCAGCTGTAACAAATTAAAAAAAAAAGGGATTAAAAGACACATTCCAGGATACCTGACGTCCCAGCCCGGATTCAGGAGCACAACAGTATTCTCCTCTTGGTTTATAAAAACCTGACCCTTAAGTACCAGCATCAAGCAATCTGGCTATTAAAGAAAATTCAAACAGCAACAGAGCTATTCCTTTTTCCTTTTAAGCTTTTCACCTACAATAGATTTATAGTTTTCACTGCTACACCTGTAGTAAAATACAGTCTTCTGCACTTCATCTTCCACTATTGGTATTACTAGGTTTTGCTCGCAAGTCAATACTTATTTTAAAATACCTTGGATTTGGTTCTGTAAACAAAAGTAATTTGAGCTTTTCAAAAATCTGCTTTTGCCTACACCTCTGCTCCTTCATTGCAATCTGCACAGCACCTTTGATGATCAAGACCCATATCACTGTAGTACAAAGGCACTTATCCATTTGGAGTACTCAGCCAAATGTGTAATGCAGTAGAATAAAACCAGCTACAATAGAAGGCCAAAATTAAGCACAGCATTAAGGACTTTTAACTGCTAAAGAGGTGTCAAATACTGACTTACTTTATTTGACCTAGATACCAAAGTGTTTAGCTTCAATATTGCATTTTTGGCTACACAGAGTAAAATTTGTTTACCACAGGTGTGCCTTTCCAAAGGATCACTGTACTGCAATAAGACACTGAACAACTTTATAGCACAACATCAACTCCCAGCTTCTACATTTGTATTTTGTCCTACAAAAATAATACGAAGTTCAAAGATTGAAAGGCACTCACCCACCAAAAAAACCCAGAAAGAGACCTAAGCCCTGCCTTCTGCAGGGCCATGCTTCCACAGCACACCAGAGACCACTTTCCAGTGGATCACAACCAGCAGCACACATGAAGACAGTTTTAGAACAGTCACCAAACAGAAGTCAAATATATGCTTGGAAGGTCCTCTACCCAGATTGTTCACGTTATTGTTCTGGCTAAATGACCCAGGTCAGGTTGCTGGATTTGGTCGTTTAGCCAGGACAAACAGAACTCAAAAGGTCCTTGCCATGGCAGTAAGCATGAGAGTAACTGACAACAGAGAAGGAAACTGACTGATTTGAATACATGAAATAAATACACGGAAGAAGGCTGATTTCAGTTTATGTGCTTGAGATACAGAAAAAAACCCCTCGAAAGTTTTCTCAAAAGAAAACCGGCACAGAAAAAGGGACTAATAAAGCCACCACAAAATAACTACAAAAATACTAGGAATTATCAGATTTTTATTTTCTATAGCAAAACGATAAGTCCTGTAGTGAATTTTATAAATTGTTTATTAATCCTGTACATGACAGTAGGAAAGTTTTCCACTTGAAAAGTTGTCTTTATATATAACAATATTTTAAGTGGTAACTCTTCGGGCATATACACTCTTTCTTGCTCATTTAAATTGAACTTGGCACTAACACTGTTTACAGGTTTGAATACTCAACTTCTTTCTACTCAGAAGTATAAAACAAACAGCTGCCCCACTAATGACCTACCTGAAGAGATGCTTAAGAGGAAGACAAACCTGAAATTGAAGTGTTGGTATACTAAAAGATGTTTATTCAGACTGCTGCCCTTGAAAACTTCCATAAGGCAGCACATAAAGGTCAGAAAAGGAAACACTACACTTTAATTATTTTAACTCCAGGAAGAGAGCTGTAGGAGTGCCACAAGTAAAACACCACATTAGAAAGAGACCAAAATGAAGGTAACAGTAATGCCTGTATCACAGCCAGTACTGTAGTTACTCCAGGGCAAGGCAGCAAGACACCTGGCAGAGGGAGCAAGTTAGTCACCCTTACTCCCCATGCATGCGTTTCAGGGCATAAGTAGCACTATACCCAGTGAGAGATGCACTCAACAGACTGTGACTGTTTCATTATAGCTAAACACTACTTGCAACTTCCCAACTGAGAACTGGAGGAATTGCTAAGAAATTTAATATCAATTTTTCATTTTATATTAAATAATTTTGGCAGGTAAATTTAGAAGGAAAAGCAGCAGCAAAGCAGCTTCTTTAAGACTGCTTAGGTTTGTAGATTTATAAGGGCTGCTAACAATTCTTGACTGAAAGTCAAGATTGCACTGTACTCTGTGCAATCACAAAATAAACTCAAATGGGTCAGCCAAGAATTAGTCACGGAGAACAATAGAAAATCTTAAACCAGATGTCACTGCTACAGTTGTGTGCTCAGCAAGTAATAACGAAAGATCAGAAAGTCCTTTGTGCAACCAAGCTTTGTAAACTTACTGTCAAGAGTTGCCTGTGCTCTAACACCGCTGTGCCCGTTCTGTAAACAAAGAAGAAACCAATAAATCATCTTAGAAGCATACTAAATTTTCAGACTGAATCACACATCGAACATGCTTCATGCAAAATTCTATATTCATTCTAAATCGAAAGACAAAAAAGGCAGAAAATTATATTTTATACTGCCTTCAACAAAACCACGTAATAGTTGTCTCAAGTGCAAGGTGCCCTGAACACACAGAATCCCATACACTGCCCATACTACACCCATCAGCAGGAGACCTTCCCATGTACTGTATAGAACATAAACTTCAGTTTCACACCGATATGAAAGAAAGAATTGCATTAACATATAGGAAATGGTTGTGCTTTTGATCTAATGCAACTCACAATTTTAACTATCCAAGTTACACAGAGACGCCAATTTTTTTCCATTGAAAGATAAGACTTGAGAAGCACCAGTTGGTTTTTGGGTAACGCTGGAGTACAGAAGTGGATAGTCTATGCTTGATCCTCACCAGTACATACGAGCTAGTGCAGAAGACAAGTGTGACTGAGCCATTACATAACAAAGGCCAGAAGTAAATAAACTTACAAACTCTGACAAGTTCCTTAAACATTAAATAAATTCTCTTAAAATAAACCTATATTCCATACACAAAGATAGTAGGTGCTTTTCAATCCCCCAGGAGAGATCCTCTCTGTCATAGGTTGGATCTTCCCTACACTTTTTGAAATAAAACATGAAACTAATTCCCACTGGTGTTTAAATCCTACAGAAGAGTAACACTGGAGGGGCCACAAACAATTTGGTATTTTATATGGGCAGATGCCATATAAATGTAATAAATAATATACCTTTGGATAAAACCTGTCAATTTATGGAAAAGTATCATGGCAAATATTTACATACAGAGATAGCTCCTTTTTTAAAAAAAAAAGAGAAGCTAAGTTTGAGGGAACCAAACAAGTAAAATGTTAAGTGCTACTAAGAAAAAAAGGTCAAACAGTAACTTAAGATGTCAAAACCCATAAAATCAGGGGTTCTTATATCCCAAATACAGTATCGCCAAAAACGGCTATATAACAGGAAAAGCAAAAACAAAGCCAAGCAGGCTTGAGAATGAAAAATATCACTTGGCTTGGCTAGAAGTATTAACACAGCAGGGTATACAAGTCCAAGACAAAAGAATATCCTTTTCAGGGTCTTATTTCTGAAATTCACTCACCGTAACTGCAACAGGGGCTGATTCAGACGGAGACATCGAGCTTTGGTACGCTATCCTACTATGCACAGAAGTCTGGTCATAGGAGGAAGTTGTTACTGGAGTAGTGCTCTGGGATGAGCAGGTCAGACTGGAAGAGGTGATGGCAGAGGTTGTGTAGGTGGACTCCTGTACTGTATTGGATATTGGCAAAGAGGTATTCAAAGGATCACTGGAAAAAGTAAAAATTATTTATCATCTTGGTAAATGACATCTCAAACACCTTCATGAAATATCAGCTCCTGTACAGTTACCTAAAACTACCATACACATGCAATTAAATCTGTGCAGTTTACACAAGAAAAATCTAATAATGAAAAATAATTTGGTTTCATCCCCAGTAGTCACTGCTTCAAAACCATCAGCTGCACTCAGTACCACTCATCTTCCTTCTGCCAGCCTAACCAAAACAAGAGTTTACACACAAGCACTTTTCAGTAATGTTATTTCCACCTTCTCAAAGGATAAATCGATGACCACAATCTCTCTTTCTAAAACAAGTATATCCATAAAGTCTGGTAGTCCCAGTCTCCTTTGTAACAGAATTCTAACATCTGAAAGAATGAACTATGCAAAGAGGAAAAAATTCTCTAAAACATGCAGGAGTATTTTACTTTCTAAACAGATTAAATTATTTATAAAACTAGGTATTAATGTGAAAGTTCATTTTTACTAGCATTACTGAATTAACTTCATGAAGCTTTTTACTGATGCCAATTTTTGAATTAATAAGGAAGAAACAAATGGGTTACTAGTACGCTGACATTTATCATTGGCTATTTTAGCATTTCAGTAAGAGCTTCAACATACTGAAAGCCTGACTTCTTTTCTCATCATCGATTTATTAACACACACATATGGCAAAAGGGTCATGTCTCTTGGATAAAAAGCAGAAAAATTGGGGTGGTAAGGAACAAATCCTCAAATTTGAAAATCAAGACAATTAAAATTGAGAAAGTAATTCTATAAAGGGCAGCTTATTATAAGGTTATTTACATTCATGTCCTCTCCAGCTTCACACTGACCACATCCAGGGAGATTTTGATTTGTCATTCAAAAAGGAATTTCTCCTTTTAGGATACCATCCATAGAAAGCAGCCTTTCAAACCATCATATTGCCCTCTCCCATTACATGGTAAGTGTGCCTTGATATTTCTGGCACAAACCTGACTCCCTAAAGAAGACCTGTAAGAATGCAGGAGGGGAACTCACACATACTTTAAAGATTTTGAATACAAGCTATTGCTGGTTGCCTGGCTGTTATTCTCACTGCTTGAAGTTGATCCAAACTCTGGGAGCGCAGGCTCTGATCCAAACTCCAAAGCTCCAAATTGGACATTTAACCCTGTCACATCCGCTGATCCAGGCATCTCAACTGCAGAGGCAGGAATCTTAAAAGAGGAGGAAAAAAGAAAAAAAAAAAAAAAAGCCAACATAATTCCTTTGCATGAACTATCTATATTAGAGATACCAGTAACCAACACCCTCTGCCCCCTCAACTACAGGCTTCTTCAGTACTGCCTTGTCTTCACTGCTAACTAGGATCTGCAATAACCCCCCAGTTTATATCACATAAATTAATCAAATTCTTGTGACCTGAAATTAATTCACTGATTCTGTGCCCTGATCTGGAGCCACACTATTCTACAATATCAAAGTGTCATAGATGTCCACACCCCTTCATTCACCCCAACATTCACCTTGTGGCTACTAAGTTAATCCAGAATCACACAGCAGCAGTCATTTTCCACATAGAGCAATTAGATACGTACTTGGAAAAGATAACATTTTGGACCTAGAAACTACACAGCATGGAATTTTCTACTTCGTGACCAAAAAACATACCATAGGCTTTGCTCTCCTTCTCCCTTGCAGCTTCTATATAGAATAGAATCATGGAATTGTGGCTGGAACAGACCTTTAAGATCATCAAGTCCAACCATTAACTAAACACTGCCAAGGCCACCACTAAACCATGTCCCTAAGCACCAAATCTACACATCTAATTATCTTCAGGGATGGTGACCACCACTTTTCCTGGGAAGCCTGCTGCTGTGCTTGACAACCTTTTCAGTTAAGAAATTTTTCCTAATATCCAGTCTAAACCTCCCCTGGCACAGCTTGAAACCATTTCCTCTTGTCCTATCACTCATTACTTAGGAGAAGAGATCAACTCCCACCTCACTACAACCTCCCGTCAGGCAGTTGTACAGAGTGATAAGGTCCCCCATGAGCCTTCTCTTCAGACTAAACCCCACCCAGGTCCCTCAGCCGCTCCCCACCACACTGTGCTCCAGGCATTTCTCCAGATCCATTGCCCTTCTCTAGACCCACTCCAGCACCTCAATGTCTCTCTTGTAGTGAGGGACTCAGAACTAAACAACAGGATTCAAGGTACAGCCTCACCAATGCCCAGTACAGGGGGATGATCACTACCCTGGCCCTGCTGGCCACACCACTCCCAGCATAAGCTTTCAGCCTTCCTATGTTTTTACATTTACTAAGGGCAAGCCACAATGCAGTTACCTACCTTGGATGCTGGAGTCATCCTCCGTTTTGGTGGTTTTATCTGTTTCTGGTGGGTTTGATGGGCAGTTACTGCCTGATTATCCATAGAGAGAGTAGGAAGCTGCAAGATTTTGCTAACAGCTGTAGAGGTGTTTACAGGCGATGGCTCTCGGAGTTTTATCTGGGAGGAGGAGGACTCCAGCCGAGGAGGAGGAACAGGAACTGCCTGTGTTTGTTGTTGCTGTCGCTGGGTGAGCTGGCTCAGAACTGGAGATGGTTCAGGCTGGGATTTAAAGTCTGATCAGTTTTGGGAAAAAGAAATATAAAAATTAAAGCATTAAACTTAGCTCTTTATGCTTCGGCTCCTCATGAACTAATATGGGTGACCTGAAATATGCAACAGGTATTATTTTATAGCATGCACAAGTCCCTCTCAAACATCATGAGTTTCACATTGTACACTACCACTACAATAATAAGACGAACATTTATATTCTCTACTTTGAGCAAACAGCTGTAAGCAAGCACTTAGCTTTCCTAAAAATATGAAAATAAATGTATTTATACAGTCACATAATACTATCACATGAGCCCTCAAAAACTCTTACGGGTTATTTTAATCAAAAGCTGCATGTTTCAATGTAGTTAGCCGTGCCAATAATATGTGATTATTTCCAGCGGGTCTGGATTTGCAACTTAGAAGTATTATGTGTTAGGATTTCCTGCCCCTAGAAAAAAAGAAGGTTTTTGACACAAATAGGAAGTCATCTACCATCTCAAACTGGCTGAAATTCAAGAGTCACTGGACACCGACAGTTCTGCTCCAAGTCCTCCCCTTTCATATTTTGCAGACACTGAAAGCCATGCAGGGGATCAGAGCACTGCTTAACAACCATACGAGATCCACAGAATTTGCAATGTAAAGGGTTTTTTTTTTTATTCAGTTGGTAAAGTGCATTAGAAAGCAGCTTTCAATGTACATAAACTTTTTTTTTCTGAATTACTGCATGTGAAAGATTAAAACTGCTACCAAATTTGCTGCTTATCTACCTGGAAACATATACACGTACACATGAGATAGGTACAAGAGCTATCATTCTTCACAGCGAGGATACTGCTAGGAAACAACACTGCAAAAACCTAGTTTGTGTCATTTTCACTGTTCCTACTAATTTTACTCAGATGAAAAATCCATACAATTATGAACAGACAAAATGGGTAACCTGCATCATTCTCAGCACACTAAGGAAAGAACACAGATGTGATGCACATTATTAAGAAATTATACGGTACTCATTCAAAATTAATGTAATGGCTAGAAGAATAAAAGGTGGGGAAGAAAAAGACAGAATATGGTACAACCTTATACTCAGCTAGAAGCAGCACAGGCACAATCAAAATAAGTATTTTCCACTATTTGCTGAGAAACAAAGTCACACCGAAGTTCCAATTAAATATTCAAGCACATTAAATCAACGATGTCCTTACACAAAGGCTCAGCAACTTCTAAAGATGCAATGACATTTATGGATAGACATAAGCCTACCAAAACTTGTTTCTGATACACTCGCAATGTTTATTACCAGCAAGTAAATGTAATTCTTACAATGTAACCAACTGCATTATTAGGATTACATTTTTTTAAAAAAACCTTTCATTATGCCCATTTTTAACTGTTACTGGCATTAAGAAATCTTAAGGAGGCGAAGAAGGGAGAGGGGGAAAGAAAGACAGACAGAGCAGGAGCATTGTATCCAAGCACTTACCAAACTGATTAAGGACTGAGGACTGACTAATGGGTGGTTCTAAATCCCAGGATGATGTGGCAGTTGTGGTAGTGGCAGTAGAGTTACTATTGTTTTGTTGAGAGGTAAACTGACCCAATCCCGGAGATTTCAACTGGTCTAAGATTTGCGATCCAGTAGAGTTTGCCAATTTAGAGGATCCAAGTTCTCCAAAGCCAGAACAAAGAACTGCAGACTGCCAAAAGACAAAAATGAAGAAGGGAAGGAGTGGAGTTTTAAGTTTTTAATAAATAATATTCACATAACCATAGGGTCAATGCCTACAGCTGCTATTTGGCAGCAACTAAAACCTGGAACTAAAGCCCTAGAGCACTAACAAATGACAAATACAAAATTCAGTAGTTTTAGCATGTGGACAGATCTTCTCTGATTATCAACACAACTTCCACTACTGTGATCGCAACAACACTGATTCCCTTGAATCCATACACAGAATCAATAGAATCATAGAATAGTTAGGGTTGGAAAGGACCTTAAGTTCATCAAGTTCCAACCCCCCTGCCTTCTAATAGGTAAACTGATTTTCAGAGAATAAATGTAAGCGCCCAGTTTCAAGCCCTCACAATTGACATGGGATGTGAATAGGCATGTGTCCTAGGTTCAGCAGCAGCAGTCATGCTACTATGTCATGACTGCTACTGCTGAACTCAGGACAGCATGTTTACACAAAAGGCAGTCAGGTATGTGCTTGGAAATAGTACATAGTTTTCTGGCTTAGAACCCTTCACTATAAACAAATTACTTCATTCTAAATCAGCATCTAAACACATCTGCTCTCCTCAAAAATTACAAGTGCTTCATGTAAACTCAGAAAGAACCACTTAGCAAAACCAGAAATAACAGTAATCTTTTGTCTGTGTGTGTGAATTGAAGGAATGAAATTCCTAATTCCACAAGAAAGTGCAAGATAATTTTACCAGGCTTTGAGGAGAATAAGAGTTTACAGCACTCGAGCTGCCAGTTCCTGATGCCATCTGGGTGTTGTGCTGGGAATTTGTGAAGACCAGGGCTTGGCCAAAGGTCTGCTGCTGTGGAGCCTCAAATGAGTTCCCTTCCACATCTTGGGTAGAAGAGGTCACAGGCTTTTGAAGCAGTGTTATCAGATCAATGCTGTAAGAAAAAGAAAGGCTTGGCTGGAATAACCTTGATGACTATGCTGTGCTGAAACCGAAGAAAGCACCAACAACACTAAAGCTACCATACTAGGCAACAGAATTATTACTGATTAACAGCTTTTTCAAATATTGCTTGGCTGCCATACAAAAAGAGGTATAAGGTAGAATAATTTACTAGAAAGTGATATTCTGCTAGCTGAAATCCTCCACTAAAGTGAGAATACAAATTATCTTTGTATTCTTTTGAAGCATTATTGAATTTATAACACCATGTATCACACAACCTATATGATCAATATAACCAAGTAACTGGAGACAAGCCATGAAAGACACATTCTGATTAAGTGGATCCTGCCTGCAAGATCAACTTTAAAAAGAGCAAGGGATTAAAGTCCCACCTATACAGGGTGGGTATGAAGACATTAAAGAATAAAGTCACACATGCAGTGACTGAGTGAGTATGTGATGACATGGAAGTCACAAGAGCAGCAGAAATATAAGCTACGTTTCTCAGAGAGTGGGCACATTTCCAAAATTTCCACATTTCCCTACCACACATACCTGAGCAGGATAAAAACATGAGTTTTTTTTTATAGTTAGCTTTGCTTACTAACCCCCACTACATGTTTATGACAGGTTTATCCCAGGAAAAACAAAGCATTCAGGCAATAATAAAACCTTTATTTAACCTAATAATAAACATTTCTTATGTCAAGTAACAAAAAACAAATCAAAACAAAAAACAAAAAACCCTTAAACAAGCAACGAACACACAAACAAAATACATCAGAATTTGAGCTGATGAACTAAAATATTTTCTAACATAATTTGAAGGATATCCACTGAAAGAGTATTTGCATCAGAACAACACAAATGTGAACACATCATCTCTTAAAAGGAAGGACTATAAACTGTAGACCGACACCCTGCTGCCTCCAGATCACATCCCATGTATATAAGGAAAATTTTGCTGCAGTTTGGAGTACAGCAATACAGCTGCATGAGGACATTTGGGACCATCAGGCCATCTAGCTTTTAGATCTTATGCTATCCAACTACTGAAGTCTTCCATCACACAGCTTTAATCCTCTCTCCTGGGACCTGAGGCCAATGCAGGCAACTGATTCCACAACATCATCAGCCCGGCATTTGATGAAGACATAGGCAAGTGAAGCCACCAACTGCCGTATTTTTGGTTCCCTATCTGAGCTCTGTATCATCAGTTAAGAAGGTAATTGTGATGCTTATCAGGAAATTCACCTTCTTGCCAACAACAGCTTTCCTATTAGCACGTTTGTTAAAGCATTATGTTCTAAACACTTCCTTCACCTATAAGCTTTCCACTTTCTGGACAGCAAAGGCAGTGCTTCCTTTTCAACAGAAAGTAGAAAACTTTTCTTCACATCTACTTCTGTTCCCGCCTGTAAGCAGCCTTTTTTCAGAAGACAGTGACTTCTCAGTATTATCCTTATGGATTTGCTAAGTTTGGCTTCAGTTCCATACTCAATAAGAAAGGAAACCACAAACCCAACAATTCCACAATTTCAAAATCAGTTCGACTAATCTCTAGCCAGGGCTGCCCTATGTTTTATTCAACATTTTATATATGCAAGCTAAGAATGGTTCACCAAGCAAGTTGTTTTTAAGGTACAGCGAAAACATGGAAAAGGAGCTTACCTCTGCCCAGGAGTCACATGATTCTCAAGTGGAACAGAAGAAGCAGTGAACACTTTTGTTTCAGAAAGCTGAAAAAGATAGAGCGGAGGAGGAAGTGATTTTAATCACATACATTCTCATGCCTCGCTTCTGTGACATCTGTAGAAATTCCATCTTGGTCATGCACTTTCAAGATAAAAGTAAAGTCAAACTAACATTACAACCAGTTATGATGCAGCTCTGCTTAAAAAAAAACAAAAACATGTAGCCAAACTTCAGCAAAGCCTTCTCCGCAGAATCAAGTACCAATTTAACTGAAGTGCTAGGAAATTTGGTCTACTGAACATATACAAGGGTATACTAATGCACAGACATCAGTTTGAGCAATAGTTTAACAGAAAAATACACCAGCAGAGTAATTAACATGACAGATCGTATACCACCGCTGTAAAGATACTTTGTGCAGGTACTTGTGCAGGTGTAATTTAGGACTCCATAGAACAGCTGTAATAAATGTCACTGCAGAAGCCTAACATATTGCACAGCTCACATCTCTTCCATGTATCTCCATGTTTTACATTTCAGCTGCCATCACCAGCGGAGGCAGATTTGCCCACAGGTATGTACAGTGAATCAGCATTCATGGTTCCTTCTTGGCATTTCTGCTAGGGAAGACAGTAACATTATAAACTCATGTCTGCTCTGCGACCGTAAGTTCAAAACCAGCAATTGCTTATACTGGAATAACCAGTCAGCCCATACAGCAGAAAACTGCATTGCTTTCACCATGCTGTACTAGGTACTTGCACAGGTAGCTGGGGAGGGAAAGCTGGCTGGCTGGAGTTTTGGGGGAAAAAGGGATGATGTTAGTTTGTGAGTTGTTCATTTGCTGCTGTTTAGTTTAACACCTTTATCTACTATTTTTTTAAAAAATAAAACAGCTACAACTTCATTGGGCTAATTAACTTCTATTGACAGGAATACTTGCAAACCAGAATAGGTCTTAAATGAGCACAGGTTAGGTTTAACCAGATAAAGATATGCACATATAATGGTTGTATTTTAAATTAAATTTGCACAAAATCACCCTTAACTACTTCGGCATAGCTTTGTATTTACACTGACGACTGACCTACTTGAACTCTCACAAAGAATCCCCTTAGAATGTGGCATTCGAGTACAGCTCATTCGGGAAGTAATTCATTTTTAATCTCATACATTGCTAGCATCCCTGTTTAAAGGACATTACTGACATGAGTCAATTTCATCTGCCATCCCATGGGCAGCTCTACTGAAAGCACCTACATCCCTGAACACAGCCATCTGATTGGGATTCTCCTATGAAACACTGTTGATTTAAGTAGGATGCAGAAGGGCAGACCAGGAGCAAAGTTCAAATGTTTCATGTACTCTCCCAGCACCCACTTACGTGCAACACATTGTGTCATGAAAAATGAGGACCACCACAGTTCCTTCCTCCATTCCCTTCCCTTCCTCCGCTGCCTGTGCAACATACTTTAATCTGACCTTTCTGGAACACAACTCTATCTTGTGCATAATGTCACCAGTCCACAACTCTATGCACTGACTAAAACAAAGAAAGAATATTCAGCTCAACCATATTTCTAATTAAAAAGACTTTCTCTATTGTTCAGACCTCACCCCACTGTACATGTTGTTTTAAAATGTGTACTGTACGTTTTGTAGTGCTATGAGACTCCTGCATTGTGCCTCACAAGAAGGTCAGCTAATGGCATCAGCAGCAGCCCATGGCCTGCAATCTGCTGGTTAAACATTAAGTTCATTGTAATGTCAACAGTCTTACTCTCACATAATGCAGGATAAGCCTAACTGTGGCCAAATAGCATGAATCCTGAAAACTAAGCAAACTGAGGAGCCCGAGGGCATTTGTGACAACACAAAAGCATGCTTGATGTGTCAGACAGGGAATGCTCTCTTTAAGTGAACCAGCATGCAAAACACACATCTCTGGCTATGCTGAAGTTTACACTATACCCTGCAGCAAACTCACGGCCACAAGCTCTAATCAAGCACCTAATGCAGAATTCTGCCAGGACCATGGCATTTGTCAAAAGATGTACTTCGTGCAGCAGCAACTAGAAAGCTTTATCATGCAGATAAATTTAGTATTTCTTAATAGCATTATCAGCTCCTAACAAAGCTATTTATGCTCACTGTACACTGCATTTGTAAGTCTTTTACTGAGGCTCCGGCATTTACCAGAACTGAATGAACAGTCGTGAACTATTTGCAAACATCAGCCTCACCAGGGGTTCATATTCCCTTCATCTGCACTGAAAGGTTGGTGCTTTTCAGCTCTTTACCTCATGATAAAGATCCAGTTATCAAATAGACAACTAGCCACCAGCTCCCAAGGCCAGTTGATAGGTGAGAACACTAAACTATATTCTAGGAGCCCCATAAAAACATCAGCAAATCAGAAATAACAAAACCTTATTACTGCCTTGATATACTGAAGTTAAAGAAAAATAAAACAAGTTCTCATGTTGCTTCCTGGTAAAGGAAACACACCTACTAAAATACATGGGGATTTCTGGTTTTGTGTCACTTGTTTTTTTGGTTTTTGGGGTTTTTTTTAAAGTGTTGCTGTTGTTTCAAATAAAAACTAACGCTACCAACATTGTACAGAAAAGGTTTGCCTTTATCCACTTTCCAGCAATGTGTATGTATTCTATTCCTCCCCTTCTGGTAGCTTCTGCAGTTAAACTTTATTTTCTTTAGCCAGGAGAACATGACCACAGTTTCAGCAGGAAAACCCAGAGCCACCTACACTACCTCAACAGTTCCTTGATCCTCCACTGTCCATGCCCTGAATATTCCTTTAACAAAATACAACCTCCTATTTTCACTGCAGCTAGCCTCCACTCTATTTAAGAGCATGCTGACAACTTACAATACTTGCTCAATACTCACTCGTAAATACAGAACTATTAGATCACAAAAATCTAATCCTGCCCAGATCATTAAATTTCACTGATCTGCTCCCAACTTGCATCTGACTAAAAAACAACACATTTAATTAAAATTATTTGTCAGAAAAACAGCTGGTCTTTATCAGCAAAACACATCAGCAAATACATCAGCATCCTCGGTTGTTTTAACGATTAGTCATGCTGCTAGAATTGTTTATTATATATTTAAATGCACAGCTTCATGTTCCAGCCCCAGATTCATATTATGACTTGTCTGCTAGACTAAAACCAGAGCCCATTATATGCCAAAAAAATAACCTTTTCAGATTCAGTAAACTAAAAATCTCATCCTCAAGTACCTCTTCTATAAGCAAATAATATTCAGCTGTTTCCACAATTTTTGTTTTGTAAAAGCAATGAGTAATTGGATGCAGTACTTCAGAATCACATCCAGGAGAGTCCACATACAGAAATATAAACCAAGAATGATTATGAGACAGCAAGAGTGCCTACAGGCAAAAAAAAACAATAGCACTTTTCTGCCACACTATCAGCCCTCGAAGAGATCATGCTGAGCTGTTCCTTTTTCATCATCCACTACAATCCTGACAATTTTTCAGTTGCTGCTTTTCAGAGAACAGTCCCTTGTTCTGTAGGTGTGCCTTTATTCCTGTGAAACAAATGGGCACTTGGCTATATTAAAGCATTTTTCATTTGAACAGGTCAAGTCTAGCAAAGTTTCAGATCTCTCTGCATGACTGGCTTACTTATGATTGCCATTCCAGTAATTTTTCGGTTTGCCACACATTTAATTCAGCAGTGATTTTATTTTTATTTCCAAATCATTGATAAAGATACCAGGAAGACATCTGGCCTGGGACTGGATTCCTTTACATATCTCCTAGAAACACCCATGTTCAATACAGGTCCTCTTGCAAAAGATTTGCCAAAATTTGCAGAGTGGATTTTAATCCACTTATTCTGCTTTGTGATAGCATGTAAATATCTTCAGAAGAAAAGATGTAGATCAATTCTCTTACAAGGACAAACTCTGTCTTCACAATTAACTTGCAATTTACTTAAAGATCATCATCAGGTTTATTTGAAGGGGAGCTATTTTCCATAAAGCTACACTGAAACTGTATTTGACAGCTTCTGGGTTTTTTGGCTTGTTTCTTTGTTTGTTTTGTTTTGGGTGTGGTTTTAATTTTTTTTCCCTTTTGTTTTTGGATCATATGAATCAAATTTTCCACTATTTTTTCCCCAGGCATGTTTTAGGCTGATGTCTCTGCAGGTAGCCATTTCATTCACTCTTTCTGAACATGAATATATGAATGACTTTCTCCTGGGCTACAGCGATTTTTCCAAGACTCTCAAATTAATAAAAAATAACAGTCTAGAGATTTCATCTGCTGCTTTTTCAAAATTCATGTGCAAATTTCTTGGGTTTAATAATTAATTTAAAAAGAAATTCTATCGCTGGTCAGCATTGCTCAACAACACCCCACCTGTGATACAAATACTGCATTGCATCAATATCAAACAGTAAGAAACAAGGTCAGAAATTTTCACTGTCCCTAACCATCAGACCACCTCTACCATACGCTGCAGAAATAGAGGGCAGGTTTAAAAAAAGACGTCAGCTTTTGATGGCAGTAACCAATACAGACAAACTAGGAATTTTGGAGTTTCTTTCAACTTTCTCAAAAAACACAGCCCTTTCAATAGATAAGGCCAGAATTTTCATATCTGTTATATGACATATTCACACATTTCTAGCTATAACACTGACATGCCTCATCACCTTCTATAGCTATCTGTAGAGAAGGAGGTTGTAGCAAGTTGGGAGTCCATCACTTTTTCCAAGCAACAAGCAATAGGTTAACAGGAAATGGCCTCGAGCTTTGCCAAGGGAGGTTTAGGCTGGATGTTAGGAAAAATTTCTTCACAGGGAGGGTTGTCAAGCATTGAAAAGACTGCTCAGGGAAGTGTTAAGAGTCATCATCCCTGGAGGTAAAGATGTGCACATGTGGCATTTGGGAACATGGTTTAGTGGATTTGGCAAGTTTGGGTTAATGGCTAGACTCGATCTTGTAGGCCTTTCCCAACCTAAACAATTCTACGATTCCATGATTCTATGCCACTCTACAGGAGGAGGCAAAAGGGATGATTTTCAAGACAAACTCTAATTCTTCTGAAAATAAACTTGAAATAATGGGTATCCCTACAAAAGATGAAAAACTTCTTAAAAGCTAAGTTTTCCTTTCATATTTCTTGCTACCTCATTTGTTTCCTGAACTGCTTAAGCTTTAATACAGTAACTTAAATTTTAAAATCACAAATGCAATTTTCACGTGATGATTACAAATAGCAAATATTGTGAAGAAATTAAGACGTATCTTACCTGATAAAGAATGAGCACAGAAATTGTTGTAGTACTTTAAACAACACATGATAATGAAACAACAGGAATGAAGCAATTAAGTGCTAACTTCAGCATACTACTAGATCCTTTTTTTAATAATTATGAACATGAAGTACGCAGATTGCAAACAAAAAACATCAAATAAAGAGTCTAAAGTTGATAGTAAGCCTCAGCACTTAATTACTTACAAGTCCTGTGATAATACCGCTTTAAATCCTTACACAATAGTAGGGGAAAACGTGGTTTACACCCATCAGCACTGAGCAGCGGAGAACTCTTAATTCACATATACTTAATTTGGGATAAAAGTTAAAATTTTATTACCTATGTATTGCCCGCCCATTAAAAAAAAGAACAAAATTATTTCTTGATTAAATTTTATTTCAAAAACAATCTTGTCCAACTATATGTATGGCTAAGTTCTCTACTTGAACTAATAATAAGCATCTTAAGATAACTGCAGAAATTTAACTTGGATAAATCTGTGTCAGGTTATACTCACAATTAATGCTGAACAATTATAAATACAAAATTCAGTCAGCAAATAAGATAACCAAAGTGTACCGTGGAGTGCATGGCCATACATACTCATTTGTGAAATACATATGTCGCATTTAGGTAAGAAAGAACCATGGCAGGGGGGTTGGAACTAGATGATCTTACAGTTCTTGCCAACTCAAACTATTCTGTGATTCTATGTATTTTAAACAGGAATTACAGCAAGAAACACAGTAAGAAATATCTTGCTGTAATTCCTGTAACAGTTGCATACAGCTAAGTAATACTTTGAACACTTAGTTTCTGAAGATAACAGAAACTCTAAGGGTAAATGAGAAATTGGTCTACCCAAGATGGTAAACTTACATCTTCATTCCAATCTTCTGCTGTCCACTCTTCTATTGAGTTTTTCCATGCTCCTATTGTAATATGGGGAAGGAAAGAAAAGAGTTACAAGCTAAAGGCACTACACGGTATTTCAACTACTCTGATTTATAAGCTGCCCTGTTTTCATTATTAGTGGAACACAAAGCAAGGAAATGGTGGTTGAAAACATGGGAATATCTAGAAAATTGGTCTGCAGATTAAAAATTTTGGGAGGGTTTTTTCTTTCCCCCTTGTAATTTCTGACTTCAGGAATTTCTTAGCCACTACAGTATCAGACATAATTTGCATAAACATATGTCTGCAAGCAGTGATTAATCCCAAATATTGCAAGACCTTCCTCCTATGTCCTCAATGACAAAGAGAGGTTACTCAACCCTCCCATAGGATCTCACAAGTCCCTGCACAAATTTAATACACAGCCTGAACGAAATAGAACCACAACACCTGCTCCAACATCCATAACCCTACTTTCAACATATTCAAATTCCAGACCCATCCTATGCCTCTGGAGGCTCCCTTCCAACCTGTTAACTGCCTCCTTAGAGCACAACAACCCCAATCCCTTCCCATGATACAGGAAATTTATTTGAAATCATATATAGTTTGTATAATGGCAGCAGAAGAGTCAATAAGGTTCCACTGTAGCTGCAAAACACCTCTTCCCATGACTTGCTGCAGTGTTTATTCAGTGAACGCTGAAGCACAGTGTGCAGTGTGCAACATGCAGCAATGGGAAAACTACGGGAAATGATCCTACAGATGCAAGAAACCTGATCCCTTCCATAGGAAACAGCAGACAGAGACACACAAAAGCGATAGACTGAAGTCCTTGACCACCACCAGCAGCACAGAGAAGGTTATCTCAGTCACCAACCAGAGCCTTCATTTAATCTACATAACCATGAGTGAAGTACAGTACATTAGCAGTACAGATGCTGTTCTCATCACCTTTGATCAAGTACAAAAGCAAAAGAATTACTGCTTTAATCATCTATTTTTACTTAACCAGAATCCTTCTGAGACGTGTTCAGCAGAAGCAAGCCCCCAGAAGACGGTATCAACTGTCCAGTTTATACTAATGCCATCACTGGATTAGTGCATTCTTTTGTACACTGTTAAAAAACAGTGTTTTGGGCAGAGAAAGGTCCAATGGCACTAATGCAGTGAGGCAAACAGGCCTACTACGAAGACATACACACAGTGGGTAGAAGAGAGGAGGTTTATACCTTGGAATCCAAAATTATTTGGCAGGTCCTGAGCAAAGTAACATCCGCTCTGTGTTGGCTCTGTGGAGCAATACAGAGTTGCCTGAAACATCTTGCGCTCATGTGTCACCAAACAGCCCCTAACCAGGAGGTTTCTACATGCTGCAAAATAACTAACCAAATCTGAGCCCAAAATTAACTGCAAATGCCTCAGATTTCCAGACTAATACACACATTTCCACAGACATTTTAGAAAGGAGAAAAAGCCCAATGAGCAGCAATTTTTGAAGAAACAGTTGATTTTCTTTCCCTTCCCCTGACCAGCACAGGATACCCTCTGATATTTCTTCCTTATACATCCTTGTATTTCCACTGCTTATATTTATCTCCCATTAGCCAGAAAAAGACCTGCCTCTGCAGAAGATGAACCTCATGGTGGTGCCAGAATCACAGCAGAGCTCAGTTTGCTAAAACAAACACAGTAAGAGCTCAGACAAATCAAGCTCAACTCTTGACCATCCCCCACCACTTCTGGGAGACCAAACCTGTTTGGAATAATACACAGAACATTTTCCTGACATTCAACTTAAACATTTATCTGTTGCTCCTACTTCTGAACATGCTTCTGTGCATTTACCCTCTAATTACTGAACACCACCTTTCACCCTTTTATTAGTTTACCCTGCTAAGTTTATTACTGTAATTTATTAATGCTCTACCTTCCCAACTTGCTCCTTCCAGCCTCAATTATTTCACTGATTTTCTCTATATTAAATCCAGTTAGCTAATGTCTTCATCTTGTTGGTGGGATTCTAAGTCTGATCTTGCTACAAGCACATCAATTTCCTTCTAGTCCAATATCCACCTTGGCATTATTGCAACTCTATATATTCTCTTCCCAACCTTCCCCTGTGCCTTGCAAAGAGTTCTCTGTTTTCCACTGAAAGTATGCTTTGTGTTTTTAAGGATCCTTGTCACAGCAACTTCCACCCTAGATGGCTACGTGTGACTATTTCCTGTTTCCCTTTGCAACACATTCAGTTTTAGAAAGCTATAAAGCAAATAAAAAGTATACAATATGGTTTTGGTAAGTCCTCAGCTACTTTCCCCCAATTACTCACTTTCTGTCACACTATTTAGGGGTATTTTTCCTTTTTTTTTTTTAATAATCAGCCATAGATTTAGCACTTTTTTTTTTGTCTATCCCAAAGTTATGTACTAATCTTTTCCTTCTGAATTACATTCATGCTCTAGAATGACCTGCAAGGTTTTTTTTAAAATGTCCCTTTTCACTTTTACAGGAGTCCTAAAACCAGACACCTTCCTTGTAATTCCCAAGCTACACAATTCCCTTCTTACCCCTCGGTAGTTACATTATAATTAGTTTTTTACTTCTTGTCAGTCTTCAATTTGAGTCATCTAAGGCTGCTCCTAAGGTAACAAAGGATTTTTTTCTGTGAAATCTATGAAAACTCTATCAAAGTAGAGGTATCAGTAAATTAGTAGAATGCAACACCACTTTTATAACCTACTTTGATAAATGACCACCTGTAATGCAACCAATTTGTAAGAACTGCTGTCATCTGTTACTCAGGGTAGCCAACTGCCTTGCACGTTACAAAAAAGGTAAGAAATTGAATACCCATAGTGCCTGTAAGAAAGCACTGATGATGCTGTTCAAGTTTAATTTTACCTCCCTAGGATCAGCTAGCTTTTCTATAGGATTGTATGATGGTGCATCTAGAAACACCTTTCATTCAGGATACTGTAATTCCTCCTGTACCTGCACTGCAGTATCTCAGGACAAGAGGTTCTAGAGCACTTTCAGAGCACATACTGGGGCAACTACATTTTGGAAACAAATAGTGTACTTCACTTTAATTGAAAACATTGATGTTGGAAACTTCCCAGCACTGGCTTAAAGAGGAAATACGTAGTGAAAATTTAGAACTCCACAGACAGTTCATTTTTGCATGTTGTCTTCAGAAAACATTTTGAAAAGCAAATCAGTTTTGTTTCTCCAGCTAGTTGCCCAGTTATCTCCTTTTCATCTAATTGCAGATAAAAGGCACTAAGTTCTCAAGTAGCTAATATGAGCTAATTTTGGTTTCTTTTGAAATGAAAGAAGAAATGGGACAGGGTAATGAGGAATAGAGAGGGATTTCCATGCTACCCTTCTTCTCTGTATACACTTATCTGACATACTTCATTAGGTCACCAGAGGCTTCACGGATTCCCATAAATATACATCACCCTCATTCACATCTTCAGTAATTCCACATAGAAAAGTTATTTATTACCATGACTGCTGCTTTGTAATAAAAGTACTCTAAATTAAGGGGGTGTAGGGAAGTTAATTTTGAAACCTAGTATTTGTGATTAACAAGCAAAATCACCAGCCCAACTTTGTAAAACCTGCTTCCAGCCCCACACGTTGTCTGCTACTCCATTCACCCTTCCTCTGCTTTCATCTTCCTTCTCAGCACTCTCTTTTGCTTTAAAACTACTATCGCAGATGCAGTCTCCTCTAATGTGCCTCCTCAAGATACTTTCCATCACAAGGTTGAAAGTGTGTCCCTCTTGGACAACACTAAGTGACTCAATTTTAAAGCTTACTCTCTTTAAAGAGATCTTTTCTTTTTCACTTGGGGACTTACATCAGAAATTCCTATGGCTTGTCTAAAGAAGAAACACTAAAATAAAACACTCTTCTGATAGTCATATATATATAGTCAGACATTTTTGCTTTGTCAGCTTTGGTGTCTCTTCCATTTGCACTGAAAGAAAATTAAAATTAGCAGCAAAAAGGCTCTTTGCATCCAAAAAGAACATTCACACTTAACTACCTTACTTCGAATTTCCACCAGCCAAATGATTTTGTATGAACTCCCCACACTGGCACTCACTCATTCATACCCTATGAACCATTGATCTCACAGGGCCAGGGAAAATTCCCAAATGCCTTCTCAAACCTTCTTCTCCATACCACACTCCTCAAATTTCCATGCAGGCCTTAACTGCATTACTGAAGCGCAGTTCTCAGTGACGTGCGCACAGTGTAACAACAAACTCACACTTGTCATCCAAAAAAGAAGTTCAACATGTCAACTAGTGCACTTTGAATTTCCACAGATGTCTCAGCAGCAAACTCCTCACACAGACAGATTCACACACTTACAGGAATCTGTTTACCCACACCAAGCTACTCTTATTCCTGGGCAGAATTTTTCCATTACTGAAGACTCAGGAGATGGCTACAAGAAGGAACAGAGGTTGCCATAGGAGAGGCACATGATGGCTACCCAGAATTAGCCATGAGGGTCACAAGCATTTGAACTCACTTGGGAAATGGAGCACAAGTAAGTTATTCATAAGCCACAGCCTCACAGCTGCATTTAGTAATAACCAGCCAGTGAATTTTATACCTCTGGTCCAGCCTCCTCATGCCTTTCCTGTATGTCTTCCTTCTCTAATTAGTTAACCTTACTGTTTCTGCAATACTTGCGACAACACAACCTGTCCCTCGCTTCCATACAGTGAACAACAGCATCAGTATTCCAGGGGAATTTTCAAGCCATTAGATGTTCTTCTAACTCATTATCTGATAAACTTATTCGAAAAACTAGCATGAATGAAAGTAAAAGGTGCATTTCTGTTTGCACTATAGCCCAAGTAGTTTCAAAAGTAATTCCTTGGAAAGATGTCATATTTGCCAAGAACTCCCTTTCGATAACCATGAATATACTCAGTGCCACTCTCCCACACTGGACCAGAAAGCATTCGGAATGCCAAGACAGCTGCCTAATAAGCCCTCCTAAACTCTGAGCCTGTTATTGTCTTTGCTGGGTAGGTGGAAATCTGTGTAACAAGCAGCTCACAGCACTGGAGCACATGCTGGCCTCCAGCGTCAGTCTTTTCCTTCCACGCTTGACACAGGGATTAATAAAACATCATCTGCACAGGCTTCAGCAATGAAGTGATCAGAAGAGTTCCCCTTTGCTGGGGTTAAAAAAAATATATATATACGTTTACATATTATCACTCAGTGGTTCTCAAGTGTTGACAATAACGTACATGAACTTCTCCATCCTGACACTGGATTTCCTTTGTCTTCATCTCCTGCCACAGAGTATGGGAAGCAGCAAGGTATCCTGTTTTCCCAACCACAGACAAGCAGTTCACATTCTTCATTTCTGAATCACCATGAGATGACTGCTAAGTGCTCCTTTCCAAACTACATCTGTCTCTTTAGCTGGGAGCACATATTTCACACTTGCAACTTCACACAGAAACACATAGCTACCTCTATCTTCAGACAGGCAGACTGCTCTTTGGCTTCCATTCAAGTGCCTATTTGTGCTTTAGTTAATCATTCTTCTTTTCAAAGGTGTCAGATCTTGGAACTCTCCTCCATCACAGAGTCTTACATCTTTACATTGCTGCGTTGCACAGGTGGGGCTGTCAAATCCATCCCAGTGCCACTGAGTGGATTCGTATTTGTAAGTAGTTTTTCTTTTCTTTTTCTTCTTCTACTCAAATATTCACACCCTACTGCATAATCGCACTTTTTGTAGGACTTATATTCCTCAACTACATTAGGTGAGTTCTTAAGTACTTAAGATATCTAAACAGTTCTTCACGTACCAGGTTCTTCCAGTAATTCTTCAAAAATTCAAATCCCTTTTACTCTCAAGGGATCATTAGTACCAAAATAACAAAAAGAATCGCAAATTGCCTTCCCTTCATTCCAACCAGAGAGTCACTCAGGCTACAGAATGTGTTCTGCGCATTAGTAGCATTTAAGCTATAAAAGTGAACTAATATCTGCATCACGTGAGATGTATTCACATTTTCAGAAGTTAACTGAACACTAACATAATGGTTATTTTAACTGCAATTTGCTACAGGTCTTCATTCCAATCCTTCCACTTCTTGAAGCATCTTACCAGTTCCATCATCTGCATCATTGTGACCAGTCTGCCAAATCTCTGATTTTGTCCCAAAGCCATCAGTGGCAGAAGACTCCGTATAGTCTGCAGGGTTAAACGTCCTAGAGTTTTAAAAGTTAAGAAATGGAAGAGAACACATGGGTCATTCAATGAACACAAGTGTCATAACTTTCATCTGATGCTGTATTAGATTTAACATCTTGACTTCCACCTAATTTATCTTGGCAGTTCGCGTTTCAAAAGGTTTTTTTCCTCTATGAGCAGACAGATATAACAGGGAGAAAAGAGAAAAGAAGAGGACAAAAAAAGTGAGGAGACTGGGAAAAAAGTATTACTGTAGAGAAACTGAACCAAAAAAACAATTCCTGAAAAAGCAGTTAACAGCATACCTACTCCTCCCAGTCTTACAAAGCTTTAGTTCATATGCACAATGACAAGACCCGCTCAGCTGATGGTTTCTCAGCAGGTGGCTGACTGATGAGAAACCAATATCATGTCCTTTCAGAGCACCAGATCTGCGCAGGACAGGAGTCAGAACATCAGTAAGATTATTTCAGGATGCACTCCTCACACCAATGCCAAAACACATAGATGCAGCTAAAAGGTGAAAAAGGATTACTGAAGAAAAATCCCTTTTCATCTTATTATCTGCAGTATGAACAAGAAGGATTATTAGAGAAATAGTACTAGCCTTCTGTTCATCATGACATCACTGAAATGACGTGAAATGACATTCAAGGCAAACACTAAGTGGAACTAATGGAGGCTATACTTCTATAAAGCAAATTATCCCAACAAAACTGAGAACAAACTCTAGAGTTTCCAAGTAACTTCTTTTGATTCTGTTTCTGGATCCATATATGTCCAAACAGCAGAAGCATGAAACCTCAGAATGGAAGAGAGCTTATAATCGCTAGACTTCCTGGTTTTACACAGAATTTGCACCTTCTACATTACACTGAAACAAATATTTTTTTGAGTTGATCTAGGACTATATGCACCACACAGAGCTTTCAGCCTCCAAGGCACTATGTGGCTGCTTCTGATAGGTACAAACTGGTTCTCCAAGTCTGAGATATTAACACTGCATAAACATACATTAGGTTTTTGTAGGTATGTCTAGCCATAAATACTAGTTTAAGACAAAAATAATCCATTAATTATCAATCAGATTTGAGAATTTTTACATCCATAGTTGTTTAATCAAACATACAGCAACATTAATACATACAGTGGCAATATTGTCAATTAATATTTCACTGAGTTTGATCCTTGCCAAGTCTGCACTCTGCATGTTTCTTACCCCATGCCTTGGGCTGAAAACCTCCCCGCTCCTCTCCCTCTGCCACGTCCAAACCCTAGGAGAGAAAACATCATTTAACAGCAACAGCAGAGGGGCCACCAATCATTGGTCTCGCACATTAGAAAATACTATGGTTGAAGAAGAAATCTACCATAATTAAAAACCATTTACTTCTCAAATTTCCCTATAGGAAGGAAGCAACAGTTCATTTAAGACTATGCATTTTAACAAGACTTGCAAATTCTTTGCTAGTTTTCCTGTATCTAAGTGAAGTAGCTCCAGATGCCAAGAAAAGGACTTATCTAAAGGCTCATTCCACATGAGACTGCTATTTGTATACCATCAGACATTGTTCAATATTTTGTCTCTATTTTCTCACTCTTGTCTAAGACGCTTTAGAATCCCAGCCTCCCTGTGTACCTTGATCTCTCAAGAAATTCTCTGTCACCCCTTGTCTGAAAGGAGAAAGTTAAACACTCCATCTGTTTCCTTGTCTAACTCAGCCCACCCTCTCCGCTTCCACCAACCTGTGCATCACACATACCTTCTGCTTCCCCCTTAATCATAGTTACGGTCTCAAAAATCACCCAATTCAAACTACTCAAACAACTTCCTTGTTATCACCCACAAGAACATTCATTTCTATTTTAACAAAAACAAGTATTTGTTGCCTCTAATTTTGGTTACCAGCCTCAGTTTCTAAGTTCCTTGATACAGTGAATGGCTTTATTTCTGCCTCTTGTACAGGGCCAGCAAGTTACAAATTCCATTTATAAAGCACACGTCTAAATAAACTGTTAAAAACTATTTCTTAGATATTTCTACATAATTTTTCTTTTCCTTTTAAAGACCTCATTATCTGAGGCCCTTCCAGCTGGGATTTTTTTGGGGGGGAAGACAGTGAATGCCATTTTGTACCACAAGAACAGTAAGAAGTCAAGAGCTGAAGACTGAGAACAAAGTGGTTTGCTTTTAAGACAAAGCTAGGTAGTAATAAGTCACTAAACTACTACAAGTTTACCAGAGCACAAAAATTATAATCCTAACTCACCAATACACTGGTTGTCCAGACATCAGAACTGCGCATGAGAGGCTGTTTGAATTTGGATCAGAATTTCCCTTTATTTTCAGGGACCACGTAACTTGAATAAGACCAGTAGCTCCAGCACATGGTAAAACCAGTTTAGGAAGTTCCTATCTCCCTCCCCTCACCACCCATTCTTCCCCTTGCCCTTGTTCACTGTTCAAGTGTTCAAAGATATTTCTGGACCTCTAAAATGTCCACTATCTACATTTCCCAGAACTTAGAAGCATCCAAGCAGCAGGACAGCTTAATCCACATTTTGATAGAAGAGTTTATTCGTATTCTGTACAGAGGTGACAACTGCTAGCTACAGAGGAACCATGGAAACCTTGAGAGGAAATATTCCCATCCAGCAACACACAGTATTTTGGTGGGACAAGAACACAGACAGACCCCCTATCTCTTCTTTTTGCCCTCCTTATACAACCAGCTGGAAAGAAGACAGAGGTTAGGAAAACGTTAACCACAACTGCAATCCAGCAATCACCATCCCTCTTTACCAAGCCCATGCATGAAGCTGTGCTCTTTGCTGTGCCATAAATAACAGTGCCCCAGATCCTGCTATACCCAACTGATAGTAACTCAGCCTCTGAACATCCTTGCTCAGCCTACCTATTCTACTGCTCTTTTCTCCTTTGCTCACCTAAAATCCCTAATCTGGGAAGATGATACATGGCACAACAGGGTCATAGCTCTCAGATGCACAGAAGACACTGCGCTCTAGACTATCCTCCTGCCTAGCAAATAATTTTTATAAGAGTAGAACCAGATAAACAAGTTTACTAGGGGACAGCATAAAGGCCATCTGTGTAATAGATTTATTTCCTACAGCTATCAATACAGCATTAAACAGCATTTACTACTGACACACAGAAGACAGAACAACAGTTTTTGACAAGCTCAGCTACAAGTCTGACTGGGAGCTGCAAATTCCAGAAGCAGCTAAGCAGAACTGACTTTTAAGTGAGGAGGACATGAGGTACAGAGAGATTAGCTCTCTATACCTAATCTAGTAATGCCAGTAATGCTTGTAATGTAAAATTTTAACACCACTCTAAAAAAAAAATATCTATAAATGGTTTAGATCACAATGGTCAATGTCTAAAAAAAAAAAATAAATTCCTGTGCTAATTCACAGCAGCAATTCTTCTATCAACACTTTTATATGCCCACAAAAAGAGAGCAAGTGACTTGGTGGTAGCTTATTAAATCTTCTAGCGTCTAACGGAATAGATTTTCTTACAATCAGTCAGCACGTGGAGCTCAAAAACAAATGACTGATATCTGACAAAGAACAAAAGTACTGCTCTGCTTCATATAAACCCTCAAAACATTTCTTTACTCTTGGATCTACAAACAGCCTAAAGTATCAAGGAGTATTGCTTCCTCATTTCTGTACCAGGAAACCAGGACTACAGAACTATGTTTAAAATTGATTGTGATCCACATCCTTGCTACTATTCCTATCCAATATAATTTAAAACTGTAAACTATTTAAAATATCGGGTTTTTTTCCTTTAACATTGTAACAGTTCAGCTATGTACTGTTGGGGGTCTTTTCCTCCTCTTCATCGTATCTCCTTCAACTGACTTAGCCATCACTTACTGAATTTACATTTTTCTTTTCTGGGACAAATTCTGGAGGAGTCAACGCAGGTGGCAAGATTATCTGTTTCCACTAAAACCCACTGCGAATTCAAAACACTCAACTGTACAATCAAGTCTTCACTCTGGTACCATAGAAAGGGTAGCTTATCTCATTCACAACATTGCTTCCCCCAAAACAAACACACATTACATAGGACTATGAGAACAGCGTGCAGTATCACAATTCAGATGGCCCCAGCCCATGAACTTAACAGCTCACTCTGTAGAAAATCTAGTTTTCCAAGCTTGCAAACCTAAGTCCTTCCACTGCAACTCAGCTGCTTTATTTCAAAGCTCAGATTTTCACACTGACAGGTTTAAATTAGATGAAAGCACTTTAAGGTTGAAAAAGAGGCCTAAGACAGCTGAAATGAAAAGGAAATGCAGACTGGAAGGGCAGGCAACACCCCAGATTTGTGCTTATCTTTGACTATACAGTCACTGTACAGCCCTGGTCTCTGCTTTGGAAATGCAAAGCCAGCCATCCTCAGCAGACATCACCCAGAGGCTTAAGGCTTATGAAGAGATAAAGAGGCTAAGTACAGAAAGTTTGTATTCTAGGTATTCCATGCTACAGAAACAAAAAGACATATTTAATAAATTCAAATCACTTTTGTCTTACTAGGCAGCATAAAGCTAGAAGCATTGGATCAGTTTTACATAGTGCATGTACCCTAGTAACCATTTTTTGAAGCACATGCAGATAACTTTCAACTCTAAAATTACATTTTAAAGAAAATAAATAACTTACATTAAAGCTAAGTTCTGGTTTATCTCAAAAAAAAAAAAAAAGTAAAATAAAATAGAAAAAAAAATAGATTCCTAACCAATGCAGAATCAACTACAGCAAAACTAAACAACCTTCAGGCTGATTTCCAGAGGAAACATACTCCTCACTAGTTCTGGCAAAGGAAACCCAAAATATATCCTGTGCCACCTGGGAAAAGCTTTTGAAACAAGAGAATGTTTAAACATGTAGCTCTGATTACAGAATCTCATTTTTTTCAAGGACAGCATATTCACCTAAAAAAGTTAAAAAAAAAAATTAAAAAATTAAGAGTACAAGCTGGGTTTTACAAATATTTACAAAAAGCTTAAGCTGCTTTGCTTTCTTATATAGCCAGCAGGAAACGAGTTTAAAGGCTCCTTATCATACTGTTTAATTCCAAAATTAAAACATAATGGTTTTCCCATTGCTTTTTATTTCTGTTTCGTTAGAAAAAATTTCCCTGTCAGCATTCACATTTATGACATATTCATGTTGCTTCTGGAAGAATGATGAAGAGGTAAATAGAGGAACAAAAGTAAAAGCAACAAATACATTTTCACTTGCATATCAGAAAAATCGTTACACTTGAGTTTGTAACAATTCCTATATTGAATCAAGACCAAAAGTTCATCTACCTGATATCTCATTATCAGCTATTGTCAATAAGACATCTAGGGAAGAATATGTGAACTGTAACCACAGTGCAGTTTCTCTGGACGCTCTCCTGGTCTACACCTATTTGTAGCTCACACTTCCTCAGCCAAAGACAACTTACATACATCAAAAACCCTCAATGGTTTTTCCTCTTCCTGCTCTGGCACCTTTTTAGGATGAAATTGCCAAGTATCTGTGTAAGTTTTCAGTACCCACATAATCTGATTGAAAGGAGATCCCTAGGTTAACTCTGTGTCTGAAGAACCACCTTTGTCTGCTGTGAACCTGTGATCTACTGATTTCATTTAATAGTCTCTCATTTGCATACTTGATTGGATTGATCCTTTGATTTCCCCACACAAATTTTACAGATCTCTACCATACATCCACTCAGCCCTCTCTTTTGCAGGTGGAGAAGGCCTTCTCTGTTTGTTCCTCACGTCCCACAAGAGACTTCCCAGTACCCAGTACCTTCAAAAGCCTTTTCTAGCTCTATCACATCCTTTTCAACATTGGGTGGAGGACAGTGGGAGAACCAGACCTACACTTAAAACTGAAGATACGAGAGCAGTGTAAAAAGCAGCACAATCCCCCTCCCCTGTTCCCCGCCCCCAAAAAAAAGTGCTTACGAAGTTTGTCAAATTGTATAAAACACTGCAGCTAATTAAAACACGTGAGGAAACATTTCTAGAGCTGATAACCTTAAAGACATAACCATTTTCCTTCAAGAGATTCCATTCCAGATGGTTGCAAATCCTTGCAATACTGACACACAAACAGTAATTTCATCAAAATTATTATGTTTATCACCATTACAGTATTTTTACATGTAAATTAACCTCAATCAAGAAATTCAGTTATGAAGAGAAAGACAAATGGGATGGCTATCTCTTTTCTAAAAAAAAAAGGAAAGAAATCCATTGACTGTTTTCCAAGCCAAAATTCACACCCTCAGCTGGGCAAGCAAAAATTAAGGGCACAGCAATTCTAGCTGGGATATGTCCTGAAACATATCCTGTGACACATTTTTGCTTTCTGTTAATCAGTCAGTGATGTGTATCTATTTCAAATCCCTGACCTTCTGCATACCAGCAATAAGTGGTGTTTGTACACTGTATACCTACTACCCTATAAAGTCGCAAGGAATGCCACACAGCCGTTAACAGATGATCTTCTCAAAAACCAAACTAGTGCCTATAGCACCAAGGCTGAAATACTCAGTATCAGGGATTTTCCCCCTCAGTAAGCAGTACATTATCATCCCAGCGTCCATCCCATTTCTGCTGTTTGCAGTGCGTATAATTTCTTAGAATTAGGTTGCTCCACAGTGAAGCAGTAATACAATGGCCCAGCACCTTCCCCTAGAAAGCAGCCAGTGACATTCCTCCAACTTGAGAAGGTAGCTTAAAACAGGGACAATGCACTGCTCAGATAATTAGCTGACCCCTAATTTCATATCCAATGCCTAGATTACTATACATTCTGCATGAAACATTTCTAAAAAAGGGTTCTGTGGTGATTACCAGCCATCTACTTACTTTCAGCTATTTATCCCATATTTGACTAGTCTGCATAACAGGAAAGAAAGACTACTGAATTAAACAGCAGGAATCTTCTATTACTCCTAATAATATGCAAATAAAGAGGTCATGCATCCCTGAAATACTGAGAAGGGAATTATAAAGCTTTATACAACTCCCTGCAGATTTCAAGGGCTTGTGTTATAAAATATTAGATATTTCCTGCCATGGAATACACACACTTGTAATGTAATAATCCTAAAGTCATTCAACAGGTTTATCACAGACACTTCATTAAGATACTTTGCTCACATGAATGAAATATTTGGTAGAGATATACAGTAATGCTATGCACACTAACCACTGAACAGAAACTGGTTAAGTTGTTCCTCTTTCTTCAGACAGATATGTTCATCTGAGCTGATGACTGCTTTGTCTTGAGACATATAATATCAATCTAGAGAGCAACAGTGCTGACAACAAAAGCAGCATATTGTTCATAAATTTACAAAGGAAAATAGGCTGCATTTGAAATTAACCTCTACATTTCATCCAACATTTTAAAAAAATCCTACCTTTATATATTCAACCTGAATATAAAGAATTATTTCATAAGACAAATACTGAGATACTTAACATTCTATCAATTAATAGCACTAACATACTGAAAACTGTAGCTGTGAACTGTACCACACCCTCCCCCTGCAAAGCTATCTCTCTGCACACATCATTTGATATTTGTCAATTCAGAAGCATAATGGAGTCATTCCTGCAGCCCTTAGAAGCGACCTGTCTTTTCCACTCCTTCAAGATGCAGATTTGGACACAATGAAGTTGAATGTCTTCAAATGCCTCATTACTGGATATTCCAAATAAAGGGGAGTCATTTGAAGGCAGAATTTTCCTTCAAGGTACACATTACTTACTAACTATACTAGCTTTTCTGCGCACTTTATCAACTTAACTCAGTTAATACCCTCTTTCCCACACAATCTGCCCTGTACATAGGTTATTCAATTTATTCTTCCTGCTCTAAGAAAAAACAATCTTTTTTCCACTCAAACCTGTGAAAATCCAGATCAACTACACATCCCTCGATTTCACATCAAATCCATTATCAACATCTTCCCTGTATCTTCAGCAGGTCAGAGCTGTACCTAATATTCCACAGTATTCTTTTTCCACACTTCTCCTTATCAACTTTTCCATGTCAAATTCCTTCTCTTACCAAAAAGTCTCTAAGGTGGCTTGTGCTTTCTCTGATAGGCTACCAAAAGCAGAAGGCAAGCCTGACAACCATATGCACCCCAAAGAAAGAGCACAAATACACATCAAATTCCTTCCAAAGTGCCCTACAGATGGAATCTTGTACTCTCCTGCTGCCAGAGAACATCCTGAGGAAACTAGTGCACTCCCACTCACAGGAGGCTGTCATGAGTCAATCTGGGAAAACAGCTCTCCATAGCCAAAGCACACCAGCCTACTACACAGAAAACTACCCTAAAGGTTATTTGGGTCAAATGTTTCAAGTTGCTCTGAGACCAAGACATGACAAGGGGTAAGGGAGGAGGATGCATCTAAATTAAAGGTGACTAAAGTGCTTATGGAAGTAAAGGATAACTAACAAATGCTTAAACAGAAGTATTTAGAGAAATAAATCAGACAGTACCAATCAGTGCCAGTCCCACACTAACGACACCGCTCTCACCTCTCCCACGGCCACGCTTCCCACGGTCTGAAGGCCGGTCTCCCTGATTGCTGTCCACTCCATTTTCTTCAGCTCTTACTATGGAGAGAGAACAGCTTAAAACAAACTTTAGAGACTTACCCATGAGACAATACAGCCATCTGCATAATCTGTACCCCAAAAGGAAAAGCAAGATTTTAAAGTGGACTGTTCAACAGATCTCAGTCAGCCTCTTCTTTGGGGGCCCAGCAACTTATGTCTACTTTGCACTGGACAATTAGAAAGCAAAATATCTAATAAGAGGGACATGTCCCTCAGCAGACACACATCTGGGGATGGAAGGGGGACAGTGTTTTGCAGACTGTTGGAGACTACACTATTTAATTACATCTCACCTCTTTAAGGAGGTAGGAAATCAAGCTGCCTCGCACTGTGCTTTCTTGATAATATGCTGGTGACAACAGTGACAGAAAAAGGGATAACCAGGAAAAACAGCTCTTCTCCTGTCTGTCCATACCACATCTCAGTACAACCAGGGAAACTTAAAGGAACTCTCCTCTGTATTTAAATCAGAGGGATGAGTGAAGGTGAGGCATTAGAAAAGCACTGCAACTTAACCATTTTGCGAAAAACTCCTGAGTAAATACTGAAAGATGGCTGTCTCCTTGAAGAAAAAAAAAAATTACATAAAAAAAATGACTGACCATTTAAAACACTGCTGAGATTTCGTACTGCACAACTTCTCCTAATGACAGGAAAAAAAAAAAATCACTAACGCTTGGATATAAAGCTGGGAAGGTTTGGTATCCATCTAGAAAATCTTTAATTTAAATTTTGCCCCTCACTTTTATTTTGATGGATCCAATTTCAATTTGTTGTAAACACAGCTCCAAGTCTTATCAATACTTTTTGCCATCCTGACATTACTACTTTCTACAAAGATTCACAACATCTTCACTGGCACAATATCTGAAAACATCCCAATAATGAATTAGAAGAGTTGGATAATATTGTAAATATTTTTCCTGCTTTAAAAGAAAAAGCTAAACATATTGTTTTCATTCCAGTTTTTCTGTTCATCTATCAGTGTTTTACACAGCCTTTAAAGGCAGTGTGTGCAACTTTGACACTGCTGATCAAAAATAAGGAGAAAAAGCAGTGCGAATACAATGGTGGTCTAATGTGATTCCACCAAACTTGGAAACATCAGTTTGCTTTTGTATGATGTATTATTGTAACTGTGTAAACTGCACCAAATTTTAAATGTTTCAACTCACAAAGAATTTCCTCTGTTGTAGAAACTCACATTTGGTTGGTTTATATAAGTAATATGCTAGATATTAATAATGATCCCAGTCTTTTCACTCCCCTTATGAGAAGATGAGAACATCTTCAGGTTCTCAGACTCATAAAAGGAGATGGAGTCAGAGCTGGGTAATTTTTTCATTAAAAGAAACAAAAAAGTGTACCAGCTGTGCAGGAACATACTTGCTTGTTTTAAACTTAAATTGCATCGATTTTAAATCTTAAAGAATAGGAATTTGTACAAGATCAATTACTCCAAAAAGGATGGAAATCTCAATTAAATGGAGCATCTCTGCACAAGCACAGACCACCTCCAAACCAAGTCACATACACCAAGCATACCTGTCGCACAAGTTATGATCCCTTCAGTACTGAGCTGTAGCTCAGACAGACTTTATTCCATTAAGCATTCGTTATTAACTCAGCCAGTTTCAGACACCAGAAAAGTGTTTTAATCTTTAAGAATGAACACCTATACGTACACTCTCGGCTACGGCTGCCTCCTCTTCCGCGTCTGCTGGAAATTCCCCGTCCACGACTCACTTCTCTGTCCCCTCGTTTTTCTCTGTTCTCTTTGTTTTCTGAACTTTCCTTTCCAAGGCTTTTCTTCTTTCCCCCTACAGTCTCCCAAGAAGTCTATTTGGGTAGAACAGAATTAGAAACAAAAGTCAAAATAGAAGAGACAGCTCTCAATCCATAATTCCACCTCATACCTCTTCAGTTCATGGCAAAAATAAAAAAAAACAGGAATTCCCATAACATCATGTATATAACACCTTGCAAACTTCACTGATAGAAATGTAAAACAATGGGCTGTGCTTTTCGGAAGAGATGAGAAAGTAACAAGTTCGCCTGTCTTACAGAATGTGAGGACTTCAAGTATTTCTGGCTAAAATGGACTTTTACTAGTTCAAGGAAGCCTAGATACATCCACAGGCTACACTGACAAAGCAAGCAATAGTTTCCCTTTCAACTACCCCCATAAATCTAGCAAGGGAGCATGCACATAGCTATCTTCTCTCAAGAAAATGAAAAAATGCTTATAATCATCACTGAACAAGAGACTGACAAGTATGCGGCCTAAGGGTGGGAGAAATAAAAACATTATCCAGACATACAAGAATTCAAGCAGCAGGAGACGGAATGGCAAAGCAACAACTTGGGAAAACTGGGGCAATGATAAGCCATCCAGCCCTAACAGCTACAGCTTATCACAAACTGCAAAACAGAGGAAAAGCTATGTCTAAAGGAGACAAGGGACCAAGTTCCAGACACCAGGCTTCATCTATAACATTAAAAGCTGTCTTTAAAATAAATTCAGGGATCATTTAGACTCCATAAGACTACCTGTAGGAGTTGAAAATAAAATGACTAGAACACTTGCTAAGAGTAGCACAGCATCTCATATACGATGCAATTGCGTGGCTTCTCCATTGAACCACAGCTGCAAAGCAAAGAACAGTATTATTTCCAAACCATTAAAATGGCACAGTTTTATACATCTATCCCCATCTCTAGGAGCTTACAGTCTAGATAAAGAAGTTAAGCAGGAAATCAGCATATGAAAGTAAGCAGACATCAACTTTGAAGCACTAAAAACATTAACTCTGACAGACAACTGCACCGTACAAAAAAGGCTGGCTATCAGTGCTTCTAGGTCCCATCCTACCTCCTTTCAATTCAGACAACAGCAACTCAGAAGTCCTCAAAAGCTGGGCAATGATCAGCTAGCCCAAGCTGCCCAGTATGAAGAAAAGTAATGCTATAGGGAAAGCATGGAACAAAGCAGGTTTCAAATATAAACTCAGTGTTTCATTGTATCCATTTAACCATGTATTCATTCAACCACCCGAAGTGCAAGGTCCTACACCTGGGTCAGAGCAATCGCAGGCACAGCTCCAGGCTGGGCAGAGAAGAGATTCAGAGCAGCGTTGCAGAGAAGGACTTGGAGTTGTTGGTCGATGAGAAACTGAACATGAGTCGGCTTCAGTGTGTGCTCGCAGCCCAGAAAGCCAACTGTATCCTGGGCTGCATCAAAAGGAGTGTG
>WYDI02033960.1:0-17861 GCA_009867235.2 Psittacus erithacus | reverse complement strand
CAGTCAGTCTCACCTCTGTGCCTGGCAAAATCTTGGAGCAGATTCTCCTGGAAGACATGCTAAGGCACATGAAAAACAGTAAGGTGCTTAGTGACAGCCAGCATGGCTTCACTAAGGGGAAATCCCGCCTGACCAATTTGGTGGCCTTCTATGATGGGGCTGCAGAACTGATGGACAGGGGCAGAGCAGCTGATGTCATCTACCATGACTTATGCAAAGTGTTTGACACTGTCCTGCATTACATCCTTGTCTCTAAATTGGGGAAACATCAATTTGATAGGTGGAACACTCAGTGGATAAAGAGCTGGCTGGATGGCTGCATGCAAAAAAGTTGCAGTCATGGTTCAATGCTCAGCTGGAGAGCAGTAACGAGCGGTATCCCTCAGGGATCAATGTTGGGACTGGCCTTGTTCAGTGTCTTTGTCAGTGGCATGGACAGTGGGATTGAGTGTACCCTCAGCAAGTTTGCCAATGACACCAAGCTGTGTGGTTTGGTTGATATGATGGAGGGAAGGAATGGCATCCAGAGGGACCTTGACATGCTTGTGAGGTGGGCTGATACCAACCTTATGAAGTTTAACCATGCCAAGTGCAAGGTCCTACACCTGGGTTGGGGCAATCCCAGGTGCAGCTGCAGGTTGGGCAGGGAAGAAATTCAGAGCATCCCTGAGGAGAAGGATTTGGGGGTGTTGGTAGATGAGAAAATGAACATCAGCCAGCTTAATTGTGAGCTCACAGCCCAGAAAGCCAACCATATCCTGGGCTGTATCAAAAGGAGAGTGACCAACAGTTGAAGGAGGTGATCCTGCCCCTCTACCTGCTCTTGTGAGACCTCTCTTAGAGTATTGTGTACAGTTCTGGTATCCTTAACATGGACATGGTGTCCTCAAAAAAAAAGGACATGGAACTGTTGGAACAAGTCCAGGGGGAGGTCCATGCGGATGATCAGGGGACTGGAGCACCTCCTGTATGAAAATAGACTGAGAAAGTTGGGGCTGTTCAGCCTGGAGAAGAGAAGGCTGTGGGGAAACCTCATAGCAGCCTTTCAGTATCTGAAGTGGGGCTGAAGAATGTGATATCGTCCTGGAAAGTTTTAAGGAAATGATTGATTTTGTGCACAATTGCAGACACATTCTTTTTCAATAGCATACATTGTTTTTAACAGGGTTGGGAACTTCAAAAATGTGTTCAAAAATCTGTCTCCCTCTTATTTCTCTTCAGGATATGGCAATGGTTTATTCTGGCACAGACCCTAAAAAGGCTCTAACGAGCTTTTGTTCCTGTAATGTAAATAATGATAGTTGACTTCTAATGACATGATAATTTCAGGAAAATATGGAAATGTGGTAATTCTCACTTTCTTGTTAATGGTTTGGAAGATGAGAAATATTAATTCTACGTGTGTCATTTCCTGGTAAGTTAAAGAATGTGAAAATAGCTTCTAAAGCGGGCTTTTATTTCTTTTCAGTTTTCTGTCTATGGACCTACATTTTAATTCTGATCTTGCAGTTCACATGCAGAATAAATGCTATAGCAAATGGATTTTAAGCCTATCTACTTTTTTTTTTTTCTTTCTGTCAGGACTTTTATTTTGTTCATGGAGAAATGCAGAGCTTGGACTGGTCAAATGTGAGTATGAAAAGGTTAATGAGTTTTTTACTCTTGCCATAAAGAATTGGGCAAACATCATTATTTTCTACTAGTATGTCCCTGAAATCAGTGTTTCAAATGAAACCACTGTATCCATCATGTAGAAAAGTAACTGTGCAAATATTGTGAGGTTGTAGTTGGAGTATATTAGTGTTGCACATCAATGTATATCTCAATTTGTTTATCTCAGAACAGTTATGATATCACCAATATATAATTTCCCCTTGTGGAGTCTGCAGTCTTGGAGGATTATATTCTTTGATTCTGTTACCTTAATATTGCTCTGTTTTTCTGCACAACGGGTTTACTGAGGTAAGAGATGCAGCTATCTGACATGTAAGAGTAAAAGGTTTTAGAGTTAGTTCACAGATTTGGAATATTTTTTTCTTTTTACTTTGGCTTATCTATGGCCAGGCACAGTAAGGAGTGTTAATCATTTTACTTATATTAGATGAAAGGTAGCAATTAGTATGCATGAATTGGATATAGGCAATCCTTTTGTTAGTGTTATGGGTTTGCTTGCTATAAATGTCAGTATTCAGTCAGAACAACTCTTTCTGTTTGTCCTTCATTAAACATGACCCTAGATGTCCCTCTTCCTTCATTTCAGTCATGATTTCTGGCAGAAAGCTGAAAAAGAGCTGGTGCTATAGGTGACTGCTGTAGCACTGGCCATTAGTGAAAATCATGAGTGTCTCAAATGGAGAATAATGGAATACTGGTTCATACATGTTGATTTTTAGCTGAATCTGTGATGTGTAACTTGTTTTGGTCTCATTATATTAATGTGCTAAATGACTTTCTGTATGACACTGCAAACAAGGCTTGTAGATACTTTTCTACGTCTCCCCCAAGACTTGAGTTTGATTGGTGTCAGTTCTTTGCATTAGATTTTGTGCTGACAACTCTGTTTATGTCTTGATGTATCAAATACACATGTAGTTTTTCTGCCTTTAAGGTTCATAAGTGATAATCCTCATGATCTGTTGCTATTCCATTAAGTCTGTTACCGAAGCACTTAACTGGTCTTAGGAGTGTGTTTAGTACTTTCATAGGCAATTGGTCTTTGACTACCAAGGCATAATGTTGAAAGTGATAAAGCGGAGAAATCTGAGGCGTCAGGAAACAGAATGTAAATTTTTTTTTTTGCATCTTGTTATATATAAAGTGCAAAGTGTATTCCATAAATAGAGCACCTGGATTTAAAATAAAACAAAGGCAATCCCCCTGGAAAAACATCCAAACCATCCCCACCACCCGAAACAAACAAACAAAACCCCTGAAAAAACAACAAAAAACCCCACACCATAGTTACTTTTGTGTACAATATTCTGACCTGGGATTTCCTTCCCTCCATATTTTTTTTTCCATTTTAATTTATTTTCTCTTTTACTGCCACACATTGATTTGGTTTTGGACTGGTAAATATCAGAGTGATCTAGCTTCTATTAGGGAGTAAAATATGTAAACTGAGTGCCTGTTCTGTGAGAGTGAATGATTGACTGATACCCTTCATAAAAGGTTGGCACCATTCCTGGAACTGCTCAGTGATTTGGTTGTGCTCATTTGTAGAGTAAAGCACTATAAGACATAAAATATGTCCCCTTGGAAATTAATTTGGTCTTGACTGTCCAATCTATAGTCAGGCAAACACCTCTGAAATCTGTGTCATACGTGCTTGTCCTGGATATGTAAGAGTTGGATAACTGTTCTACAAATATCCTTTCTCTACTGGTGCTTCATACTCTTACTGTATTTTTTGTTATTTTGCCAACATAGCAATGTCTTGTTTTACACAATAATTTGAAATTAAAGTAAAAACAAAACCCCAACCTGCAAAGCACTGGTTAGAACTAAGACCACACAGCCTATATTATTTAGCCTTCTATGTAAGAAGAACAGAGATTTTTACAATTGAATATCAATTGTAAATACAAATTCATCCCTTTTCAACCTTGCTTCTGTTCAGAGCTTTATCATAAGAATAAGAATCAGTGTTCTCCCCTGGGACAAGAATGCCTCATTTGGTGTCTAATGTCTACTTCAAGACATTGTGTGTATAAAGGTATTTATCAATACATTTGAATATATTGATGTACATATTTACATTTGCTTCAGAATGCATGAAAACTGAACTTGTTTTGTTAGTGTCATTGGCTGCTTTTCTGTATCACAAAGATATCACTTTGCTTCAACAAAGATTTATTTTTTTTCTTAAGAAAAAATTAGCCTGTGATAGAGGAATTCTTCCCTTACAGGAGTACCTCCTAGCCAGCTGTGATTAAATAGTGAAGTTTCCGAAGTAAATGTATATGTATCAGTGGGTGACAAGCAGCTGTAACAAACAGTGAATGTAAATTAGAAAATTATATTGCATTTCAGTGCTTGTTCAGGTAAATGAGCAGTAAAAGTTTAAATGCCCGGATGCATAGACACATGAACACGCTCACACGCAGAAAATCTAAGAATAAAATTAGTCTGCAGGTAACTTTAAGATGAAGCTGGCTGCCTCCGGTTTTCTTCCTGTTTTTACCAGAGAAGACTTCAGAAATTCCTTAAGAAATAATAATGAGATTATTGTTAAACTTCAGAGGACTCTACACACTGTTCACATGCCTCATCCTTTAATGACTATCTTCAAAGCAGCAGTGGCTTCTTCATCTCAGAAGAGGCTTGATGAAGTCATTTTTTAAGCAGTGATCAGGTGGGTTTTTTTGTTTGTTTTTTGTTTGGTTTTTTTTTATGCTGGTGAAGCAGTGATTCTAAATGCAGTCATTTATGATCACAAGCTCATATCAAACCACTTTTGAAGTATTCCCATTGTTTTTAATGACTTTGGGATTGAATCATTTATCAGGCATTCTTCATTCATCCTTAAATCATATTGCTGACTTCTGCTTTCTAGACTGCACTGTTAAGTTCCTGCTTCTTTTGCTCTGTGTCTGCCTTTTCCTCATGTTTTTCTGTCTGTCCTTTTCTTCTGCCAGCCTCTTGCTACTGCAAGCACTTCCAGGAAAAAGCATCAAGTAAAAGACTCTTCTTTTCCATTTGCTGGCACTCTTGTACCTTATTTCAAATGGATTTGGTAGATAGCTAACTTTCAGATTGCTAACAAACTTTGAAACTGACCTTTCAGAATTGTGAGAGGTGCCATGCTGCTTATTGCTAGATATCCTCGTATTGAATTGGTGACAGGCTTTGATCACACAAATACAGTGTCTGAATGTATCATTAGACTGGAGCTTTAGATGTCTTGCTTTCACTACACTTTCCAAGGCCTTTGTACTCTGCTGTTAACAGACAGTAAAAAATAATTGCCATTCCCCTAAGTGCAAAATGTTTTACAAGAAATCAGTATCATTAAGTGCTTGTTATGTTGGCATAATGATGTTTTTTTAGCACTTCTCAAGATACTGAATGTGTGTTATTTTGAACACAGGTATATACATAGGTGCTCACTCAAATACTACAGTGCAAAGAGATATAACGCTGGAGTGCTTGAAGTAGCTTTAAGAAAAAATGAAAGCTGAACAACTATAGGTTTATAGCAGTTCAATTTCCTACTGACTTACTGTAACCCTAAAACTAACTCATAATTGTTTTTTACTATTTTTTGCTTTTTTTTTTTTTACTATTTCACACAATCTCAGAAATGAAAGTTACTGCAGTTCCTGCTCTTACAATCACATATGTTAAAATGTCCTATGCATCTCTCACTCAATTGTGCACTGTTTTCTTCTTTCTATTGTTTTTTGTAGTATCATAAATAGTGTGTAGTACTGTAATGGGTGCAAGCACAGTTTTTCTTGGACACAGCTACCAGAAAAATAAGTCTGAAGTGCAAAAAGGTCAGATCTGGTGTGTTGATTACACCATTTTAATGTTAGGTATACTTTGTATGCAGTTAAAATTAATCTGAACCAGAGCCTACAATTATGAGTGAGGATTTTGACCAGGAAAGTAATCTCAAACTGAAGCACTGCATGAAAACAATTACTTTAAAATTCCTTTAAATCTTGGTTATTAATGAAAATGGATTTTCTTTTTTCCCTTCCTCCTTACAAACCTGTTCTCCTTGACTGGTTTGGGGTTTACTAGGATTTTAACACAATTTTAAGGATTTACTGATTGAGAAAGCTTAATTATATAGCTGGGAAGGGGTCTTACTAGATTTTACACAAAACAATCAAAATATGCCTATTTATATTCAGGTCTTTCTCCTCAATCCATTTCAACCTGTCGTGCATTGGAATCTCCTATTCTATCTCAGTACCTATTCCTGAGATTACCGATCACAACTCAAATTTCAGGATTCTGCATTTGAGGTGAAAGTACATGTTTGAATTACAGACACGGGCTCTTTCCCTGTTTTTGATTTGGGTCAGTGGAAGTGTCTGAATAGACATGCCTGACTCAGAAGATGTGAAAGGAATTACATTTCAGTGGATTGATGAGACTCGGCTGGGGTATCAGCTACAGATACAAGTGCTCATTCTGTTCTCAGTCAGGAGAAGAAACTGGATGGCAGCATTCGAAAGTAATTTTTCTTTGTTGATATGAAGAGGTAAGTATGTGGCAATCTGTCAAGGGCAAGCTTGTGGAAATCAAGTAGTCAGGCTGACAGATATTATCAGAAAAGTCATTATTTAACAAAAAAATGCATGAAGCTTCAAGATAATAAAATTATCACATAATCCTATTGTTGTTAGTAGATCATTTAAAGCAGCCTGTGTAGTATCTGGGACTACAGTAACAGCAAGACAGCATGTTTTTATTTGCACTCTTCAGTAGGACCTAGTGATTAAAACCAATGCTTTAGCAACCAATGCTAGCAGGTTTTGACTACTTTTTTCATCAAACATGAAGAAAACACTAAAGGTTGCTAGACTAAACTTGAGTCATAGGAAAACATTTGCTTCCTAGGAAAGATTCTTACAGAAGAAAGATGAAGAAAAAGATGAATATCGGTCAGATCTGCAGAAAGCTGATAGGAAGTTGATGTGGTGATAGGATAAAGAGATGGCTTTTTCAGAATGCAAGACTGAAACTTGGGAAGGACCAAGGTGTAACTTTTATGTCAGGGAACATGTTATGCAAGTGTATTTATTTTTTATTATTTTTTTCCTCAGTTTAATGCCACATGTAACTTTGTAATTTAATTAAAAGAAACCAAACAAACTCTTTGCAGTTCATATGACAAAATATCTTGTGTATAGTGGGAAAATGGAATCTTAAGGATTACTGTAGTGAAAACTGGAATATTCAGTCAGCATGAGCTAAGCAGTTGTGATGTGTGTGGCTGTGGGAGGGGAGAAATAAAGTTAAGAAAAATACACATTTTGCACTGCTCATTTGTGCCTTAAACTTTCTGTAATCCAACTACATAGTGCAATGAAGTTGCAACTGGATGGTACCTTCTGCATCTATAGCTTAATTTCAAATGGATACCAAGAAAGAACATTTCAAGGCTGTTTTGTTGGCGAACTCTAAAGATTGTGATAGAAATATGAAAATAAGAGAAGACCATGAGAAACAACTTGACCCTAAAGAAGTCATCAGTCTGTTATGGTAGAACTGCAAAACACTTTGATCTAGAAAAGCAGTTGTAAGTAGCAGCTGTTGAGCACCTTAATAAAGAAAATAAACTGTTTCAAGTGCTACTTTAACTTAGTTATTTTGTTAATGCTAATGATTGCTATTACTGATAGCTCATGAAATCAGGCCTAATTAATTAAAAACAAGATTTTTAAAAACTTTGAAAGCAGAATTCTAAAACATGGTTTAAAAGGGAAATGAATTCCTTCACAATGCCTTCTCTCACTGTTGGTTTCTGATGCAGACTCAAAGCAAACTTCAAAAAACCTAAAATGCTTTTTGAAAAAAATAGAATCCTTGACTCCTGGTGTATGGTCAGCAACTCTCACATCCTTTGTGAGATAATTAACTCTCTAATACCTGAAATTAATATAATACTTTGCAAAGTATGCACTTACAAGAACAGATGGGGGTGATTAAATAGTGGCTTATTATTCAGTCCCCTAACACCAAATACCATTGTTTGATTTTAATTTAGTAATGTTGGTGCTGTTGTGTTTGTATGTGTTCAAATTTTGATTACAATCATTTCCCATGTCTGATATTTTCTTTCATTTTTAATACATCTGATTAGTGCTTCAGGGCCTACTACCTCACTTTCACCATACAAATGAGGTTTAAACCCTTCAGGGGTTATGTTATTCATTTTTTTTGATTGTTAAGGGACTTGGTTCTTTTTTATTGTGTTCATTAGAGAGTATATTGCTTTGAATCTTCTTTACTAAAAATTCTTTAAGATAGTGAAGGGTATACATATGCAAATCTTATGCAGGATTGCATGCTACTTGCTTCATAGCTCTGCTTCAGAAGATGTGTGGTTTTCAGTATCTGATTTGCTGATCCATGAGCATGACTCGTGTCTGATTTTTAAACATTACTATTCTGGTCATTGCTACATACTTAAATTATCTTACTTTGCAAGGTATAGATTTTCAAAAAATCTAGGACCTTCGAAAATCAAGCTGTGAGGGTGTAATTTTAAAGGGATGTTTTGGTTTTTCATGTTCGAAGCCTGAATATATGAAGCAATATTAATAATGAAATTTTAGTGGCATAAATATGTGATGACATAACAATCCTGGCTTGGGGAAAACATATTACCTGCTCTACAGCTTCTTTATGAAACCTTTAGTAGAGGGACAAATAAACCATTGTCCAGAAGTTAATCTCTAGGCAGTCTCTAAATTCCACTGAACGATTGAGTTGGAGCAATTTGGCCCTCAAGAAATTATTTGTAGCTAATCATTGCAGAAAATCTTGAAGATACTGCTTCTCTATTGTTGGAGACATTTTTTTTTCCATATTCTTTTATACTTGTATCTCATCCTGCAGAAGAGGTCAGTGCTTTGTTGCTGTGTTTAGAGCCAAGTGTTCTCTGTTACCTGCCTACGATGTTTATCTCTGCTATTGGAAATTGTGTTTAACATTGCAAGGAGAAATTCATTATTTGGGCAACTTAATTTACTCAGTTTGCGGTATTCTGCTTCCCAGTGCCAGCTGTATGGGCAGTGATGATTTTTGGTCCTGTTGGATTAGATCTCTGATACTGTGCAGTTTGTTTAGTCTTTCCAGAATAGAGATCTTGCAACACCTTTCTGTCTAATCCAACCAAAATCTGCCAGTACAAGAGAGTTCTTCAGATAATTCTTGTAAATTATCTAATTAAAATCAGATAATTTAAATAAAATAAAAAATTATCTAATTAAACAGGTTCTGGTTAAGGACTTAAATGAGCAAATTCTTCTAAAAAAAATAGAACTAAGTAAACTCAGGTTATCAATTTCAATAAATTTAAGGTGCTCTTTTAATTATTGCAGTAAGGAGTAGCTAAGAAATTAAAAAGCTGTAACAAATTGATGAAATTGAACAATGTTGCTTGGAATATATTTAGTACTAAAACTCTACAACAGACAACTAAAGGGTTATGTTTGTTTCTATGCAGTTTGCATTTCAGAAAATATTAAACTCTTGTTGCGTTGTTTGCTAACATAATTCTGTTTGGCTATATAAGTACCTTTATCTGATTATTGCTGTAATGATTTGATCAGTGGTTGAATACAATTTTCAAATGTGATGAAGTGTAATCTCCAGGTTACTTGACAATGCTTAATTTGCCTTAAGTATGATCAAAGTGTATTTCATTTTAAGTTATAACCAAGTAAAATATTTAGAACAGTTTGAATTAAATTGGTGAAAAGAACAGTGGGGAAAAAAAAGGTTCTTCATCAGTAATGCTTTTCAACTTAACCCTACCCTCTAAGGTTCCATTAAATAAATGGTGGTCATCTTTTGATCAGATATCTCATGAAAGCACCGGTCCAGAATGATTTACTTTAGAATACTAGAAAAGAATTCCTACATTTCTTGTGGAAGCTGTCAGTTACCGTAAATCAGCAAGATGTATCATGTCCTGAAATAAGACTTCTAGCAGAGCTATTATGGCTTGAATAGGGGACAAACAAATGCCCCTCTGAGCAACCTTTCACTGCATAACATGTCAGCAGCTGGAAAAATGCCAATCTTGTGGAGAAATCTGAAACACAAAGAATCAAAATTGGCAATAAAAAGCCACATAGGCAGCCTTTATGATAGCACAGGGGTGTACAGTACAGGGAGAGAGAGTAAGTGAAAGTAGATATTTGACCAAATTATGGCATTTTAGTTTCTTATTTTAATGTCCTGTTCTTCAGCCATCTATGCCACATAATTCACTATTCCCCCTTCCTTGCCATCTCCCCCCCAACCCCTGTTCTAACGTTTTATTGAACCAAGCCAAATGTTTTCAGTGAGCAGTGTTGTATCTTTTTGTTACATTGCTATACCTGACGTTTTGTTGCCTTCTTTTTTTTTTGAGACCATCTTCTCTGCTGAATCACTTGCCGTACCATAAATTGTAGTTGCTGTCGGTCATTATTTCCACTCAAGGTAAATTTCCATTTTTAATGTTTTCTGCCTTTTTTTCCTGTGCTTGCAGGTAGAAGGTCTTAAACCAGACCCCTTGCATTGCGTGAAAATTCTGGGGAAGCATATAAGCTCCTTTGAACAGGCGGAAGGTCTTTACCTGGTGCATGTGTGCGAAGTGGCTATGCTGGATGGTTCAAATAGAGGGATTCCTGCCAAAGCCCAAGCCTGGGAAGTGAGCTTTTAGCTCACCTTGGAGTGGGAAATGTACACTGTAGGCAAGATCATAACATAGAGATTTAAGTTAGCTACTGTAATATAATCAGGTAAGGCTAAGTTTGGCTTAGCATGATCTCTGTCCCACTTACTGTGTCAGATTGTTGATACTGTTTCTTAAGGGTGAGTTTAAGACTCTAATGATTTAACTAACATGGCACCTGGGTTTGGAATCAGAATTTCCAGCACTCTTTAGAGCAAAAGTTAAAGGGTCAGACTTTGAAAAACTGCTCATGCTCTGTCTTTGTCCTATTTTTAAGATGCTTAATGACAAGAAGCTAAGCGTACTTGATAATCTGCTGATTTATTCAGGTGCTAAAATAAGAGCTAAACTCCTTTGAAAATCTGGCCCTGATACCAGCACTGTGAGAGCTACTTATGTATTTATAAGGCTTAAAAGTCCAGGAATAGAAAGCTGTGGATTCTTTTGAAGGAAAATGGTAGAAACGATGATATTTGCCCTGTTAAATGATGTGCTCAGCTTAGTTTTAAAGTGAGGAAAATTGGCTAGACACTCTAGTGCTTATTTAGTATCTGTGCAATTTAGGGATTCTTCTTGGGCTTTCCTTTAAGTGCTTAGGAATTTCCTACCTGTTGGCTCAGTCCTGTGCTACAAGAACAGGTAAAATACTTGTTCTTATTTTTTGAAGGAACACTTAGCACTGGAAGATATTATTTGCTGGCTTGCCTTGACACAGTTGTTCGAATTGTTCAGTGCTACTGAACACTGGTCATCTTGTGTGTACCTACATATCTCATAGGGTAAATGCTTTAATCTGACAAAAAAATGAAAAAGAATTACATGAAATTTTATTAGTGAAACCTATTTTAGCTGAGAAGTGATCCCAGGTTTTTTAGCTGTCAAATATTTGTGCATACTTATTTCATTAAAACACTTAATTTTGAATCTTGTCAGCCAGATACTCTTTCTTAAAATAGATGCTTCTGTTAGCTAGCTATGTACATTTCAGTGTGGCTGCTTCTAATTTGCATTGTTGTGGGAGGCAAATCTAACCAAGTAATTGTTGTCATAGTCTCAACTGCACCTGCAAAACCAGTAATCCTACTTTCTGAATTAGAAAATATATTTAGTATGCCTCACAATGCCTTTGGAGAAAATTGCAATTTAGTCAATATTTTATTCATATTTACTAAAACTCATGCCACAAAGTGAAGCAATCAGAATATAATAAAAATAACCACTGGTTCATAATCTAAGACAAGTATGATGTCCTTTAAGTACAGCACTTCAAATATGACTTTGTTGTGATACATCCTTGAAATTAAAGTGCACTGAATTAGTGTACACACTAATTTGAAATGTTCAACAAAAACCAAGGTATTTGGTATCTATACAGCTGACTGCAGAGCAGTACTTCTGTTTTGTGGAAGACTTTATTTTTCAAATGTATTTTCTTTGAGAGACCCAAGTCTGTTGAAACTCTCTGGGAAAAAAAATGGTGTTCTGGTTTGAAGCTGTTCACTTGGCAGCCTGCCTAGGAGCTGTCAATGTCAGGAGCTCATGCTTAGCCTTCCAGGTCATCCAGGTTTTCAGCCCATCAGGTGAGCTGCCAGGAGCTAAACAAGCAAGCTTGTGAGAGGAACAGAAAGAGGTTTTGCATAGAAAAATGGTTTGGCATGTGAATCTGGAAACATCACTTTGGATCTGTCAAACACTGCCGAAATTAAACTGTTTAATGTGACATTTCAATTTAAATAACTCAGTAAATGCCATAGAGTAATATTTTTTCCAGACATCTTTAATTTTAGTTTCTTCTTGTACTGGGGAAGGCTATAGAAGTGTTATGGTTCTTATTGCATTGATGCAGTTTAGGCCTAGATGGAGTAGCTTTTGATCTGTGGATCAGCTCTTTTTGTAGAAGTGGACCAGGAAAAGTGTTTGCTGTTCACACACTGTACTCTTACAGCTTATACATAGAGGCGTAGTAGTAAACCAAAATTCTCATCTGTGTTTACATCCTATTTTTAGTTTAAAACTGTGCATCTTTGCTATTGTGTGCAAGGTCATTGGTACAGATATATGGATAATGAAAGACCACCGCTATGCCCTCTGTCAAGTGACATCCAAGATTTTGGCATATCATTAATGGAAGGAATGCTGAAACTTGTTATGGAGTTTGTAGGAGCCTGAAGACAGCTGTTCTCTTGCATGACAATTTCTTCTAGATGAGTGCTTAAATTCCCTTTTATCCTGATAGCTGATAGGATGATGGAGAAAGAGCACCAAAGATGACAGGTAGTAAGTCACAAGGAAGACAGCTATGGTGGAGATGTTGCTGGAGACGAATAAATCTGTAACAGCATTGGGAATTTCTTTTTTAAAATTGTCCTTTTGTTTAAAACTCAGATTTTAAGAAATAGCATTAGAGGGAATAAAAAGGACTGAATTGGTGTGGTATGGTCAAATGCAAGCGAGCAAGGAAGTAAATGATAAAGTTATGATGTTTGCTTCTAAAAGCTGTTATTAATCACTGTACATATGTGTGTATTTTGCATTCAAACAGCTAATTAATGAGTAACCAGTTGACACAATGTGCATTTAGGGGAGGGCAAAGGAACATTAACCATTTGTAATAAGACTGTGAATTCAGATTGGGTTCCTCTGCATGATAATCAATTTGTTTAGACTGCTGGGTATTCAAATTGCAGATCATGAAAAGACTATATTGTTAAGCATTTTTCAGTAAAGTAAGCCTGAAAAATAGAAGAGCAGTAGACTTTCAGCAGTAGAGAGTTATATTTTTGTTACATAAACAGAGTTTGGAGGTTTATAAAGCATTGATGGGGTTGAGTTAATGGTGATTGCATGCAGTAAATAAAAGAAAAATTAATTCCCCCAGAAGTAATTTCAAGAACTTCTGCTAATACTGGAATATATATACACATTTTAGGAAGATTAAAACTACAAAAAGGAAGTTAATCAGCTTGCATTAATCATAGTCAGAGAGAAACTCCATTCACAATTGTAAGAATGAAAGTATGCGTCACAATCCATAATCAGTATGGTTTAACTTACTTTGCAGAGTTGGTCTTTGATTTAATGTATCAGTTAATTAGGTAAAATAATTACAGCTTTGCATTAAATAGATATTCTAGGCATATAGTAGATGTTAATGGAAAAATATGAAAATGAATAATCATACTGCAGACAGTACTTCTGCTCAGAGGCAATAGGAGATAGAATGTTAGCCAGTTACTTTACTGGGCATCAAAGTATTGTAATTTCTTTTACCTTTCAAGTATATTGAAATTTTGTTTCAAATCTGACCAGATTATATGATGTGCTTCATAAAAATACATTTTGAAGGCCTAAGCTATAATCAAGTGTATAAAAGGAACAACTTTTTGTGTTGGTCTTAATTTCATTAGTTGATTAAACAAGAGCAGATCTATGGTATAGAAAAAATACAGATTCATTAGCATCACCACATGGTACATGGGATAGAATTTTGCTGAAAGCGAACAGAATTGAGAAAATACTTATTCTCTTTGGGCAGTTTAGGTTTGAAAGCAGAAAATTAAGGAATTGCCAGCCTTCAAGATCTAGAGTTTCTTGAATTTTAAAAGGAGTGTGTCTACTGGTGTCATAATATCACGTTTTGTCAAAAAGGAAAATTACATCTCCTTTTAATGTTGTCTTTGTTGCCTGCTTAAGCCTCATTGAACGGTTAGCTATTTGGATCTAATCTTCTCAGAATGAATTCCTGGCTCTGTTGGTCTTAATTTGCAAGACTGTCATTCTTCAGGAGAGCCAGTGTTTCTTCTCAAATATGCCACAACATTATTATATGATTTCTACAGCACTTATAAAGCCATATTTCTTTAAGTTTTTACATGGACAGAGCAAAAAGAGCCAGTGTAGCCTTTGAAGGAAGCATAATTTGCAGGACTAGCTGCTCTGCAAGGTGTGCAATCCTCACTCAGTAATCAATTGTCATGCGTGGGACATTTCACTTGTTGATCCTTTTCACTTGTAACTGAGTTTTTCATCTCTTAGCCCAGAGTCCTGAGCAGGGTCTTTGTATTACTTTATTGGAGGTGGTTTCCTTCAGAAATCTCATTACCATGTCCAGAGGAAGTAATATTTTTGCTGATGAAACACTTTTGAACATTTTCCTTAGGTTCATAACTCAGTGCTGAAGAAATGTTACTTGTGTGAATTCGATGAGTGGTTGGTATGCCTGGTAAATGTGCAAAATGCTCTGCGATAAGTAAATGATCACTTGGCTTATAGCGCTGATCTTTTGCACAGTTATGTCTCTTATACTGTTCATCTTGTTAGTGTGTGTAGGAGATGCACACACCTTAACAAAGACCTGATACTAGCCCATGAACATTTCCCACACACCTCTCATTATGCAGGTATGGTGGTGGCCAGCAGGTACAAAGGTGAGGAAGTGAGGTCCTCAGCCAGTGTGGGTTTACATGACCATACATGACCACAGATCAGATTCAAACTGGGTATAAACAGAGCCTTGCTGGAGAGCCATTTTGATTTGGTCCTCCTTGGAGCAGCAGGTCTGCAGTCAGACCGCCCTTGGGTTGGGACACCACTCAAGGTAACTCCAAGTTTGATAGGTGTCCCTTTAATAAAGTGATCATTTTGAATCATTGACCATAAACCTTAGTAATTAATTCTTAAATTGCCAGTGAAGTGATGAATCCATGTGACATCCTGAATCTGTAGTTGATGTATTTGAGTTTGAACAGTAAAATTTATTTTGTTGCAATTTATTGATTCTGCGACAGTGTGTGTGCTGGGGGTCATATATGTAACAAGCTTGTGTAACCCTGTATCTAGTTCTACTTCTTTTTTTATTTTTCTTATCAAAAGGAGAATCTGCAAAAGTATTATTTTTATTAAGATGAATTCTGCCTGCCAAGACTTTGTATTTGCAAGTTCCGTAGATCTTAAGAGTTCTCAACCTGTCAAGTGCTTTGCAAGCGCTTTGTATATAAATCTGATGAGCACTAAAGTATAGCTCCAACTTTAATGTACAGCACGAAGTGTTTATTTCAACAGGAAAATATACAGCTATGGTGGCTTATACTAATGGTATAAGACATCTAGGCAGACTGTGTAGATTTACTAGCCCAGAGGTCTTGAAAACAGAGTTCTCGGGTACATTTGTTTGTCTAATGGAATAATCTTTGTTACTGCACAGATGTATTTTGCATAAAGTAGGTGACTTCTTTTTACTGTATGAGGACAGGTAAATAGAAAGTATTTTCTAATCCAGCTAAGAGGAAAAAGTCCTTTTTTTTTTTTCTTTTTTTCTTAGGAATCTCTTCCAAGGTGGCAACAAAAATGATATATTTTTATGGTTCATGAAATAGCTCAATAGATCAACAATTTTTTTAGCATTGAAAATAATTGGTAGTGAAGCCAGGAAAAGCATGCTTTAGTTCAGACTTTTTTTCTTTAAAAAAAAAGAAAACAAATCAATAACTGTCATAGTATAAAGAAGGTTGAGAATTTTATTTCCTTATATATTATATATGTACATATTGAAAAAGAGGATTTTTCTCTATTGTCAGTGTTTCAAAAAGCTTCTGTTTGACTGAAGTTCTTTTCAGTTTCTTCCTCAGTATAAAACTAAGTGATGCTACGCTTAATATAAAACAGCTTTTTAGAAAAGGTATTTCCTTGTTGTGCAGTAATACTGTCAGTGGTAACTGCTTAAAATAAAGATCAAAATGTACCAATTGTTTTTCTTTAAACATTACAGTTCACAATCTCAGGATTTTTCCTCATGTTTGGACTTTTTAATAAAAGTAAAATACATAGAAGAGATATAATTATATGTAATTTAAAGATTCAGAATTTAAAAGCAGATTAATGAATATAAAACTTTGTTAAAATTCAGAGTTGAAAACTGAATCAGGTCCTTATTCTTCAGCCCAATCTGGATTTGCCTATTCAAATTTGATACCATAAAAAACGTTGACATGTTCTGCTGAACCATGAAAGTAGTATTTCATGAGAAGCTTTATGTTGTATCTCATTACAAAGGACTGATATTCTTGGATATGCTTTTAACTTTACATTGTTATGTGTTAAAATATCATGAAATGAAAAGGATTATCACTAAAATTTTCCTTGTTTCCCTTCCACCTGCAGAAAGTGTGGCCATATAGGGATAAAACTGAAATTATTTGCTTTTCTTTTTTATGAAATATAAACAATATATTGTATTTTGGGTCAAATAATAGAAAATTAAACAATTTATTGAACCAAATCAAGAAGCATGTATCATAGAATCAAGTAGATTGTAAAAGACCCTTAAGATCATCAAGTCCAACCATTACCCCAGGACTGCCAAGACCACCACTAAACCATATCCCTGAGGGCCTCGTCTACGTGATTTTTTAAACATTTCCAGCAATGGGGATTCTATTGCTTTCCTGAGCAGCCTGTTCCAATGCCTAACCACCCTCTTGGTGAAGAAAGTTTTCCTGCTATCCAATCTAAACTTCCCCTGGTGAAGACTGAGGCAGTTACTTCTTGGGAGATTGACCCCCACCTCACTACAACCTCCTTTCAGGCAGTTGTAGAGAGGAATAAGGTCCTCCCTGAGCTTTCCCTCTTCTCCAGGCTAAACAACCTCAGGCAACTCCGCCATTCCTTGTAAGACTTATTCTCCAGACCTTTCACCAGCGTTGTTGCCCCTTAGACCTGCTTCAGCACCTCAATGTCTGCCTTATAGTGAGGAGCCCAGAACTGAACACAGGATTAGAGGGGCAGTCTCACCAGTGCAGAGTACATGGGGATGATCACTGTCCTGGTCCTGCCAGCTATACTATTGCTGATACAGGCCAGGATGCTGCTAGCCATCTTGGCTGCCTGGGCACAAGATGGCTTATGTTCAGCTCTGTCAATCAGCATTCCCAGGTCCTCCTCCTCCAAGTAGCTTTACAGACAGTCTGCCCAAAGTCTGGAGAATTGCAGGGGATTTTTGTGACCCAAATGCAGGATGCAGCACTTTGCCTTGTTGAATGTCATACCACTAGCCACAGCCCATCAATCCAGCCTGCCTAGATCCCTCTGCAGAGACTTTCTATCCTTCAGCAGATCAACACTCCCAGCCAACTTGGTATCATCTGTAAACTTACTGAGGGTGTACTTGATCCCCTCATCCAGATCATCAATGAAGATATTAAACAGCACTGGCCCTAAAACTGAGCCCTGAGGGATACCACTAGTGACCTGTCACCAACTAGATGTGATACCATTTCCCAGCAGTCTTAGGGCTTGGCCACCCAGCCACTTTCCAACTCAGCAAAGAATCTACCTAATCAAAGAGCAGCCAATTTCCTCAGAAGAATGCTGTGGGAGTGTCCTGGGTTCAGCAGTAGCAGTCATTTTTTCTCCTCCTTAGTGGCTGGTGCAGCACTGTGTTTCTAACTTTCAGCCTGAG
>WYDI02033956.1:4106-25594 GCA_009867235.2 Psittacus erithacus | reverse complement strand
TCCTGTATGAAGACAGGCTGAGAAAGTTGGGGCTGTTCAGCCTGGAGAAGAGAAGGCTGCATGGAGACCTCATAGCATGTGGAAAATATGGAAAGCTATTATAGAGTAAGGCAAAACAGATCTCTGCCTTCAGTGAAAAGATCAGATGTTCCTCCTTACACCTGAAAAAAACTCAAACCAAACACAAGTAAAGACTAGTTAAAGCCTCTAGCTGACACTCAAGTATTTATTATGCTATTATAGCCCAGTGTCCTCGAATTGTTGCATTACCTGTATTCACCACTGCTTTGAAAAACATACCACGGTCTTTTTATGTAAAATTGTATCTTCCCAATTTTAGATACAGAATCACTACAAAAGCACAAACTGCATATTGAAATTAATTCCAAGATGTTTCATCTGTACTAAAAATTTCAACATCTGCCAAAGTTCAAATACAGATCTCTTACTTGCAATACCCCTAGAACTAAAATACAGACGTTTACTTTTCTGATAGTTCAAATAAAGGGGAAGTGGTTAAATAAATTGCTAAGGTTTTACAGAAAAGTCAACAGCAGAACTGAGAAAGGAAATGAAAAAGCAGTTTTATTTTGACTAAAAATTCTGCCTTTTTACCATCATATCCTTTCCTTTCCCTTCATAAGCATAACCCTGAATCTTTATCTTGCTAGCCTGAAGAACAAGGGCCTCTCTTCACAGATGCCTGTTTTGAATACATTTTCCTATCGTTTGCTTTCCAAACTGCGTAACAGTTCTAGTGTTATATTACAGTTTGCTTTGAACCGGATGGGGAGCTTTGTTCCACCCGGCATAGCACCCTTAGTTATCAGGCATATTGACTGATTTAGCAAAATACAGACAAAGGAAAGAAAAAAAATTACACAACACTTATCCTCAGATATTACATTAGCAGCAGCCAGTAATGAAATACAGGGGCTTCAGACTCACAATCCCAGAGGGAAAAAAACCCCAAACAAACCCAAACAAAAATAGCCAAAAACCAACCAAAAAACACACCACAAAAAACCCCCAAACATTCTGAAGGTAAAAAGTCCTATGTTACCAGATCAGACTATTTAAAGGATGACTTCAAGTAGAACAATAAGAGCTGTATTTAAACATAAATAGAAACTGCTCAATGACGATGCAAAAGGCAAGGCCAGTTACCTAGTTAAATGCGTAACTTCAAGCAGTGTGATTCCAAAGTTCTAGCCAAAGGTTACAAATGCATTCCTCAAATTAGATGGCTACTTCAGGACAAACTGATTAGTTGAAGATGTTAATTTTTGTTAAAATATTGGGACAATAATCCCAGGTAAAGATTCCATTAATGAATGGCTGCTTTATTATTTAACTAAACTTGGAAACATAGCTACAGAAACGTAGTCAGTACATTGCAATGATTAAAATGGCAAAACACTAAAGGAAAAAGGGAAACTAAAGACATTTTGCACCACTGCACTAGAGCATTACATCATGGTCATCAACAGTGTATGTTACACTTAATATCCTAATAATAAAACTACTTGGGTTTTATGCATCCTTAAAAAGACAATCATATTAAATGTCTGTAAAATGCTCCAACCTTTAACAGTTATGAAAACTGAATACAGAAAATCATTGCTCCACATACTGAAATTAGCAGCTTTATGAATAACTTAAATTCAGAATTTGAGCATTTTGCAGTAAGTAAGACAGACTTCTATCACTAATGCCACAATTTTATGATTTTTATTTCTTTCTTCAAGGTCCAACACCTATGTTGAAACAGTCAACCTATGTTTTTTTTAATATGACTCAGGCTTACTCCTGCAAGGTTTTCCACCCCTCTCCTATATTTCTACAAATACTGCTAGTTCAATTTACCTTCTACTCACTACCAGAGAATATGAACTGAGAAAAATAAAATCAGCTTTAAAACTGATATAATAGTACTGAATAAATAAATATACCAGCATTGTCCACATTATGCATTTACATAAATGAAGGAGAGTTAGCATCAAAAGCCTCTTCTCTTCCATAACTCCTCTTGCCTTTATGTCTGATTATGTGCCAGCTGAAGACTCATTTTCATGAGCCAGTAGTTTTTCAGTGGACACGGATTATCTGAGCTGCAGGCTTTATGTGCAAAATATGCTAAAACAGATAAATATTAAAATGTATTTCTCATTGCTAATAACAATCAAAACAAAGATTTTCAAGCAGAAAAATTTAGTGTGAACATAAGCTCTGAAAAGAAACATATTATCCCGTGAACAAAAAGGTTTTATTGTATAAATCAGCAGCTCTTTAAAGTTTTACAGCTTAAGAAACATCCTATTACTAGAATTCAGATACTGAAGAAATTAAGGCTGCCAAAACATTTTAATTACAGAGATTTCTAAACTCATGCAAGGAGGAATAAAGACATTTAAACAGCAGATAAATACATGTCAGAATTCAAGGAAGATTCAGCACAGTGGACAAAACATAAACAGCCAAGTAGAAAACATGATCTAGATTAGCTAATGCTACTCTAGTAACCTGTGAGCAAATTTTGTTATTCAGATTCTACGAAGGTGCAAAAATTTTTTTTTTTTTTAAATAACCCATTCCTACAATTTTAAAGCCTCTATAAGTTCCACAGTGAATCACATTAGACTGCTTCAATGCTTTTTCTGCACAGAATGTACAGAAATAAAAGCTCTGGAACTCCGAAGATAACTTCCCATCAGATCCATGTGAACAGAAATACTCCAATTTCAAATGAGAAGCTGTCAACATGTAGCAGAGCAGAGAGGATGATCTTAAATTGTGTCCACTGCTTTGAAGGAAATTCTAGTAAGTAACTGCAGTGAACTTGGAGAAATGGAATGAAAAAGAAATTATTTGGACTGTAATTCTGAACAGCACATGTGAAAGTTTGCACATTAATGGTATTTGAAACCCATAGCTCCATGTGAGCTCCATAATTTTTTTTTCCATGCTCCAAACCTACTGCTATATTTGAAGACATTTACTTTTCCTTACTGCCCCTAAAAGATTACTTGCTTTCCTATTCAAGTACAAAATTATTGAGGAGTCCTTTACAACAAATAGTTTCACCTGTTGCCACAGAGTCCCAGTTGCTTAAATCTATCAACTACTGCGCTTGAAGATTTTAAATTTATACTCCTAATACAAACTTTTTTACACATCTTTTTCTCATAGTACTATAAACAGATTCTAACAAAATATTACTTAGATATATTGGAAGATCTTACTGTACATAGCAGTACATGTCGTCACTCCTTTATTATGCTGCTTGATAATGACCATTTCACAAAAGACTAACGGCAAATGGTTTCTTTGCAAATTATCAGTATATTACTTCAGACAAGCTCATGATTCCATTTCAAATTTCTGCTTTAAAAACATGCAGGTTTTCAATTATTCTTAGCACAGTTGCCAAGTAAATGCTGTCAGACAACAACAGGGTTCCCAACATATCTTGCACTTAATATTCTCTTTATGGATTTTCTTGAGGAAGACTCTAGAGGTACGCAGGAATAAAACTCTTCATTTATGAACAGATTTTTACATCCAATTGAAATTTATAGGTAAGACACTCTGTAACCTTGACATTTTACTATCAATGGTATGGGACCTTTTTTTTTTTTTTTTTTAAGCTGGGGAGAGACTAAATTTACTTTACACTTATCAAGCAACTTAGTTAAATTTTAATTTCTTAATACAAAGCTGGTTTTCACTGACAGTTCCCATCACCAGACTAATTAGTTTTCTTTTGTGATTAGATTTGCATGGAAGAATAAAAAGAACAGCTAAAATATTCTTGAGTATATTTGTTTCTAAATCAGAAAAAAGAATCACACATACTACTATACTTGACTATGCTTTTAAATGGAAGCACTATGTCTACTGCCCTCATCAACTCTTAGTTCTAAAATTCTTACAACCAGCATCCTCAAGTAAGGCTTTACAGAGACACTGACACTTAAGATATAAACATCTGCAACATGATACCCACTTTACACATACAGATTCTTACAATATTGGTCTTCAGGGTCAAACATAAAAAACAATTAAAAATTACATATAATTTACCATTCATCTTTAACTGCTCTACCCATTCCTCTGTCTTCAAATTCACTTTCCCAAGGATACATACGTGTGGAAAAAGAGAACTGTTCAGTTGGTCTTCAATATGCAAACTCAAATACAGAATTAAAACCAGGATAAACCAAACACTTCAGAATGCCTGGGCCCAGGTAGACAGTGTCAAAAAACCCCTCAAATCCCAAACCCACAACCCCAAAACAAAAGAAACAAAACAAGAAGAAAATATGCACCCCAGTGAAAACCCAATACACAGAAAACAGAATTTAGATTTTTAAGTAAGCAGCAGTCAAGATGATATGAGGCACCATATCATATTTATAACTCCAAGTTTCAGTGTTAATTGCAGAGACACTATTATCCCCATAGTTAACATCGGGTATTCACTGGGTAATGAGGGCTCAGCAATGCCAGTCTCCAATAAACAATTTAATTTCCAGATTTGGTACATAAAGGTGTTCCTAAAGCTGCATCTCTCTTTGATTTCTCTCTATATGCTCATAATCCACAAATGCTAAAATCTAGGACCAATTCTACAGATTATTACTCCCTAGAGCAATCAGAACTTCACTCATGCTGTCAATCCAAAAATATATTCCACTTCTATGTTGAATTTTTTCACACTGTAGTGTGAAAATGTGCTATAAAAAATAGTGAAAATTACTATAAAATGTAGAATCAAATGAAATGTAAGTATATTTAAATCCATTAAAAATAATTCAAAGCAGTGAAGAATATAGAAAGTGATAGCTTCGTTGACTTTAACCTTTCCAGGTTTGTGGCTCAAAATGTTCAGCATATTAAGCACAGACCTTTAACCCACAACTTCTCCTCAGCTGGAAACAACATAAGAAAGTAAGTTAGTGGGAGTCACTTAGCTTTCACTCAAACAGGAAAAAAAAAAAATCAATCTCGTAAAACACTGATGTCTCTAAATTTTGCTAAATACAAAGAAACACTAATGATAAGATTACCTTTAACAATTGCAGTAGATGATTTTACATTCAAGACTGCAAGCACTACCTGCCATCTATACCTCTAACCTGTATGTGAGGCTGGCAGTATGACTATCCCCAGTCTTACAGAAAATGGGTCACAGAACGTACAGACTCCATTTCAGCCCTCTTGCCTGATCAATGTCCTCACTCACAAGCAGGTAAGTGCACGTACCTGCTTTAAGCATGGCAGTGCAGCGACCTTGAACTTTACATGAAATATCATTCTAGTGGAATTTTTTTCCCCTCCCCAACCTTAAGGGCAGGTAGATGACAAAAGGCAGAAGCTATTTGCAAAAGGTTTACAAAGATGTGGTTTATGTAGATATTTTTACTTTTCTCAATAACAGTTTCTTTCTAAAATAGGGTAACAAAACAAACATTTGATTTAAACATGGAAATGACATACATAAAACTGTCAGAAATAACTATTTTGGATATATATCTATATTTTGGGCATAATCTGGTAAATTTCATCGAGTTTACAAATGATTTATTTGAAATAATTTTCATAATACTGTATTTTTTTCCTAAATGTAGATTAAGTATCTCAGTCTGCCATGATTTCTATTTTAGACAAGAACAACAGTATGTTCCAGTAACATTCTGAAATGCAGCTCTCCTATTTTTAGAACATAAAATCCAAGAACTACTTTAGCTAAAATTTATTACTCAACATTTCTTGATCCATTTTCCTAAAACAGGCATGAAATAATTTAGGGAGAGAAGCCCCCTCCTCCCTCTACTTCATAGTATTAATAATAAGCTGAGATATCCCATAAAAATGTAAAAAAAAGAAATTTATTGGACTTCATGCTGCTGCTGAATGTTATCACCAGAAACCTCATTCAATCACCTGCTGTATACCACCAAGTGTAAACAAGCTGTTTGCACAAATCAGAAGCTGTTAACGTTGCGGAACACACCTGCACTTCCATTACTTCAAAAACTGCGTAGCTATATGCTCCATTACTGTTTTCTGTAAGTATTTCTTCAAGGCTTCAAGCTTCAAGCCTGTTCCTGAGTTACATATTTTCATGCCGGATCACGACTTGCTTAGCAAGTTTTTTCATCAGAAATGAGATCACTGCATACTTCCAAGCTGCAACTACTACTTTTCGCTAGAATTGTAATAAATAAGCACACTTACTGTGAACCTTAAACAACTGTGCGCAAAAAACAGCCTTGAGAAATGTTGAAATAATTTTACAGAATTATTTCCTGTTCCCTTATCTTATGCTTTGTCACTTTATTTCAATTTTTTTTCCAGTGTACTGTTTAAAAGCATTGTGTCAAAAAGAAAGGAGGCATTTCGATTGTATCACTGTGCCTACAGACTTTTTGCTCACATCAGGACAGAGATTCTACAAGAAAAGCTAACAACATACTTTGGTCTGCATCATGGAGCAGTCTCAGGGTGCATGAAATGGATTGGGTTTTGGGGCTTTTTTGGATAGCACAGCAGAAGAGGCACACTAACAGCTGACGAGTTTCAGTCCACAGGACCAGGTTATAGACATGCCAAACTAAAAAGACCCAAAGTACTGGGTGCACAACACTTCTGTGCCAGCCTGCCTGATAGCATTCACACAGCCAAGTAATGAAGACATGACTTTAGCAGACTTGGAGGGCAGGAAGGGAAGGTAAGGAACTGTGCTTTATAAAGATTTACCCTAAGTTTCAGAGCTTGCTAAATAAACCTTTGAAAGTGGTGCTCTTTAGCAATAGCAAACTGTAATTGTCTTCCTATAAACTCAACCAATTGAAATTACATTGAGTTACTAAGAAAGTTCATTCAACTTCTATACTGATGATACTCAGATCAGGTTCACCAGGCCTAAAAAGAAAAAAAAAAACCCAAAACACTCCCAAGTCCTTCCTCAGGTTGCTCTGAATCTCTTCTTCATTCAACCTGTAGCTGTGCCTGGGATTGCCCTGACCCAGATGTAGGACCCTGCACTTGGCATGGTTAAACTTCATGAGGTTGGCATTAGCCCACCTCTCAACTGTGTCAAGGTCCCTCTGGATGGCATTCCTTTCATCCAACATATCAACCGAACCACACAGCTCTCTGAGGGTGCACTCAATCCCACCGTCCTTGTCACTGACAAAGATGTTGAACAAGACTGGACCCAACACCGACCCCAGAGGGACACCACCCATTAGCTGTCTCCAACTGGACATTGAGCCATTGACCACAACTCTCTGCATGCATCCATCCAGTCTATAGACAGCTTCCTCCACAAAGTCCTCTTAATTGGACAGTCTGTAACAGATCCCCACAGTAATGTCACCCATCGTTATTCTCCCTTTGACCCTGACCCACAAGCTCTCTGTTGACTCATCACTTGTCCCCAGACAAAGTTCCATACTTTCCAGCCTATCACTGACATAAATAGCAACTCCCCCTCCCCATCTGCCTGGCCTGTCTTTCCTAAAGAGCCTACAACCTTCCACTCCAACACTTGAGTCATAGGAGCCATCCCACCATGCTTCTATGATACCGATAATGTCATATCCCCATAGCAATGGACACATCTCTAATTCCTCTCATTTACTGCCCATACTACAGGCATTTGTTTAGAGGCATCTGAGCGGAGCTCCAAATAAAGCTGACTCATTAGCTGGAACAGCTAAAATATCTCTGCATCACTCCAAGCATTTAACAAAGGTGCTGGCAACTGACTGGGAATGTTGGGATGGATTGGTACCCCTCTCCCCCAACATATCTAGTTTAAAGCTGCCTTGACCAGCCTGGCAAGTCTCTTACCAAAACCGCTCTTCCTCTTCGTCAGACCAGCTCCACCAGCCTCCAAATCAAGCCCTGTGTTCTAAATAACCAACCCCCTGACTATGGCACCACTGTTTTAACCATTTATTAACCTGCCAAATCTGCCTGGTCTTTCCAAGGTCCTCCCCTTTGACCTGCAGGATCCATGAAAAAGCTATCTGAGAGCCCCAAAGCTCCTAAGCACCTCTTCCAGGGCTCTGTAGTCCTCCTTAACGATACACAGGCTACTGCTATCAATATCACTAGCACACATATGGACCACAAGAAGTGGGTAACAGTCAGTGGGACTCACTAGACCAGGCAGCCTCTCCGCATCATCCCTGATTCGAACCCCTGGTAGGCAACACCAGATTGGGTCAGGCCCTTTCAATGTAGAGTCTACTTTGACCTGCCTACTATTATTACAGTCTACTACTATGACCTGCCGCTTTCTCCTGGAGGCACTAGTAGTGATCCCCTTCACTGGTGCATCAGCTGGTTGTTCATTTGGTGAGGTGTGTATTTCATTAGCCCTCTGCAGAACTGCAAAGCAGTTCTGGGTGAGGATGCTGGATTTCGGAGGAAGCTCCTTGCTTCTAATTGTCCTCTTCTTTTTTTTTTTGGGGGGGGGTGGGGGTGGGTGTTGCTTGTTATTAGCTCCCAGCTTCCTGGGTTAATGCCATTATTTTCTGTAGGTGATATGGTGGACACTTGTGGGCCCTCAACAGTTTGGGCCTGGAGTACGCAGTCCAGCTCCCTGTCAGCTTCCCTGGTATCTCTTAGCCTACTGACAGCCTCCTGCAGCTCTGCCACTTGCTGCCGGAGGCCTTCCATCAGGGCACACAGAATGCAGCCCTGCCCACTGTGCACCCTTGCCTCAAGATACACTTCGAGGTCAGTGCTGCAGCCTCCCCTCTTGTCAGCTCTGTTTGAGTGCCTGGGAAAGACTGATCTGAAATCAGTCTCCACTGACCACTGTCCCAAAGATTGGTATGAGAAGTTGAAATGGGATTCCACAGTGCATTGTCTCAAAGATTGGTATGACAAGCTGAGATAGAATTCACCTATCTTTTGTCTCAGAGATGGGGGGAGTTGAGATAAGACTCCAGTGTCCACTGCTTGAGAAAAGGGTGTGAGGAGCTGAACTGGGACTCCACCAACCACTGCCTCAGAGATGAGTGGGAAAGAGCTGAGGTAAGACTCTTCTGTCCATTATCCCAAGAATTGCTGCAGACATGTGCAGTTGAAGAGCTGGCTACAAGACCAGGGAAACTGGTCCACCAGGAATTCATAATGTATGACATGAAGAAGAGAGGTACTTCCCCTCCACCTCCTCCCCCATGATAAAAGGGTGAAAAGGTAATCATGAAGAGGAGCCATTGCCATGAGGATGACTCCAGAAGGAAACCCCCATGAGGACACTCTTCACCAATGACTACTACAGAACCTGAGGGACACCCTCCATGAGACATCGCCATGAGGATAACTCCACGAGACACACTCCACAGGGTATCTTCAAGGAGATGACTACAGGCGGCCACCTCCACGAGGACACCTACCTCTGATGACTACTATGGACTCTTGGGGACACTGCTCTGATACAGACTATGAACCCTGGAGAACTCCCACCATCGACGATGACAGATCCCCAGGACACCGCTGGAGAGAGTCCACAGTGGTGACTCAATCTCTCTCTCTGCATCCCTAATTCTTGCTTTTCTACCTTTTTTCCAATCTGTCCCATCACTATCCCCTTTATTACAAAAAAAATCCCATTTTTATAACTGTTTTTTCATAATAAACCAACTGATCAATTATGGTGCTTGACCTCATTCGTGTCTTAATTTCACTCTTGCGATCACGAACGAAACAGGGTCTGTCACTGGGATTTTCTCCAGCCATATCCTGATATTGCTGATGCTGCCACTGCTGGGCAGCCAAAGCAGAGCTCCCAGACCAGGCCCTGGCCCTCAGCCGAGTGCTCGCCATTCCACTCGCCTCTGCGTGTCAACTGCCAACTGCCAGCGCCAACTGCCGCACCACGCCCTGTTCGTCGTGCTCCGCCCCCTGCGAGTCCCTGCTCACCTCAGGAGAGCTTCGGCTCCTGAACAAGGACTGGTGAGGGCTTGAGGCTGCCGCGGGGGCTCTTACCGCTCAGAACTGAGCCCCCAGACACGGTGTTTCCCCTCTCTCCAGTGCTGAAGGCGTGAACTTCATTCTCCACAGGACTGCTCTGATCCAACAAGTCAGCACAGTGCACTTAACCAGCTCTAGGCTAATTCATAAAGGGACTAAGCATTTACAGGAAGCCATTTTCACACTCCCCCCCCAGCTGATTCCCAGTGGAACTGAAAACAGTGAGTATCTCATAGGTGATAGTCAACAAGGCAAACATAATCGCTGCCCTCAGCACTGGGCAGGAGAAAGGATGGGTCAATGGGAGCTAAGGAATTGATAGTGGATAAATCTGGATACACACAGTGGTATCTGTTATATATTCTTTGAAGAGAATCAGGCAGGGCTAGTAGTGGGTTAGGTCTGCCACTAGTGTGTGATCTCATCAGCCCAAATAAGGCTTCCAAAGCAATGAGTTTATTTCACTTTATACTGGCTGCATACACCCACATGCAGATTTATGGAAGTAAGTAAACTTAACTTACAACAAAGGTTTCTGGCTTTTCTCTTTGTTTGTTTTAAGCTAAAGAAGTAGTCTTTTCCAATTCTATCATGCAATCTTCTAATGTTTAGAATAGAACAAGACAGTGAAGGACTAAATCATTATTTTGTCAACATTTGACTGCCTAAATATTGCCTGTAGTAAATTTACCATTAAAAAAAATCCTGAGACAAAGAGCACATTTCACTGCAATATGCTCACCATTTAAAATGTACATCACAACTGACTACATTTTTTTTTATAAACAGATGCACTGATATAGACATACTCACCCGCAGCCAATACACCATTGCACAACTGAACTTCAGAACCAATCATGTGCCTTATAAACACAAGCACCTTTTCCTCAATTCTACAGATATAAGGAATGTATTTTATGTAAAACCCAAATACAGCAGCTTTTGTATTTAACAACATATTTACAACTTGAACAACCTGAAATATAATCACAATTTCATTTCATAAGACATTCTATCTACTTTATATGAATTAACTGGTCTTTTGCTTTCAGCTGACAGCCCACACTCACCTTCCCTACCTAAAGTAAAGGAGGGACACATATACAATGTAAGCCACACAGAATATCCTGGGAGAGAGGGGAATTTAATAGAACAAACCTCTTGAATCACCCCTGAATTACTTAGACATTTGTAATACAGAAGTAACTCCTTCCCTGTTCCAGGCCCAATTGTAACTTCCTCCTATGACTGCCATGATTTTACCATCTCATCCAGCAGCACAATTTCAGAAGAAAGAACTTAACAGTTTCTCCAATTAAGCAGAGAGGTGCACAACAGATCGAGAGGATGTTCAATTCAATCCTGCAGAACCAATTGGCCCATCAGTTTATTTGAAATATTAGCATCTTCTCAATATTTGAAACATTAGTATCTCCATGAACAAAATGGATTAAATCAGGAAACATAATTCTGGTATGCACTGAAGTAATCAAAATCCTGGGAGAATTACAGCATGAAGCAAAATGCTGTAAAAGCCTTGAAACTTGAAGAGTAAAAGCCTTGAAACTTGAAGAGTAAAAGCAACCCTTGCATGAGGTTTTTGCTACCTTCTGTAAGACAAAAATCACAGTCACAGTTGGCCGAAAGTTTTCTGCTAATAAAGACAGTCATGGTAATTCAGGGACAAAGCTCACCTCTAACTACTTCGAAGTACCACTTTTTATTACCTGCTATTTACAGAATGGCAGTCAGCCAATAAAATTCTCAGCAGAACTCTACATTCTCATATAGCTTTCAAGTCATCTTATTTTCAATACCTGAATAGCACAATGCATTGCCAAATTAGTTTCTCCTTTCCTTCAACTGGAAATTTATCAGTCTTCTTGAGTTTTTAAAAATTAACATGAAAATCCCTATTCAGATTCCTTTAAGTAAAAGGTAAACACACAGAGCACTGAATCACAACAATGGAGTTATTCATGCATCTATTTGCAACAGCTATGTTTGGAACAAAAGCAGCCCGGATGCAGAAAATACTCAGAAGTTAGATACAGCCAAGTGGAACAGCAGAGATGCATCTTCCCTCTTTCAGTACTACACATAAAAAAAGTCTTTAACACATTAAGCATAGAAGGGATATGCTCAATATAAATAAGGCTGATTTAATAAACATAAGTGGCACCATTGCCACATGACAGCTTTTGATTTACACCACTTTTAATTCACAGCTAACAATTTGTTATCAGTTCTCTTTTGGTCCAGGTCATAATGGCTCCAGATTTCAGATGGCATATAATGGAAAATGCCATTGCACTGTTCTCTAACCTCCCATGAGGAGGCAAAAGAAAGTAATGGGTAAAACTGAAATATAAAGTCCCAATGATTAAGAGAGATTCTGAAGAGCAGATAGCTAAAACCAAAAAAAGTACATCAGAAGCAGCTCATGAGATTGAGGCTTGCTAAAAGAGAACTCAAAGCTGAAGATTCTGCAGAAAGGCTAAATGATTTCTTAAACTTCAGTGTATAGTGGGGAATTATTTACCCAAGACATACGCTTTTCAGGTGAAGAAGAAATACTGTCAGATTGCAGTATCAATAGGGGACATGCTGAAGCAAGTCAGCAACACCAGATGGTTGTGTTCTAACAGGATTTTAATACAATGGTAAAATTTAATGACTACATCTTAGCAGTACAAACACCTGATTCTTGACAGCCAGAGGGCAGAAAACATTGCCAGAAGCACCAGAGGCAATTTGGGGAATCACAAGCATACCGCCTTTATTTCCTGCTTAGGTTTTCATACAGATTATGTCAGAACAAAATATAGACAGGAATGTACCTTCCCTGCAGCTAAACAACAATAGTACTTGGTTCATTAAAGCACCAAAATGTACTATAATCTCTGAGATTGACAAGTAATACTTGTAACTAAACTGCAAGACAAACACATTGTTACTGCAAATATAAGCTGTAGTTCCTACTGTAACACCCAAAGACAAACTAAATTTTGTCGTAAACGAAAAATTGTTTTCATTTCATTTAATCCTGATTTTTACATATATACACAGGTACACAATCACATAGAGTCATATACATACACGCAACTTTTTATGGCATGTAAGAAGGAAAAAGGATATTACATGTAAAGGTTTTATATCTTTTCAGCAAAATGGGAACCAAGCACTTTTACCTTTAGATTACATTCTGAATTTAAAAAAACACTGCCAGGTAATATTTTATGCAAAGAGGAATCCTATTGAAAGTTATTTTATGCATTTCCTGACAGTAAAAATATTCAGCGAATGAAATCTATGTTTAAAGCCTCTTTCCACCACTTAATTCCTATCACAAAAGAAAAAACAAACATGAGACCAGCAAAAGTTTCTGCACTCCTCATGTAATCATATGTATAAACTATACTAATAATCAATTTAAGTGCATGCTACCTGCACATCAAAGAACTTGAGAATATACAGTTTGCCACTAAAGCTTACAATTCTCCACCTCTCTTATTAAAGATGATCAGATTCTGATGAATATATTTCAGCAAGACAGTGTGCACCTTACAGTGTGCCAAGGAGCACTGGCATGTTGCACATGGAATATATTTCAGATGCAGTAATCTGAACGGAAATCTACAACAAAAAAATTGTCCCACCATATTGCACTTAAAATTCATCCAAGATCTACTCAGTTAATACCAGTACTTTCTTTTAACATCACTATCACTACAACATATGGAGGGTGCCTTAAGGGAGCCATGACTCAATCCTTGAACACTTTTTACAGGTCCTACCTAACACTGCATTACAATCACCAAGGAACTGGAAGCTCAAACTCACCAAGGATTCAAGGTGAGAAAAATAAATAATCAAGCTATCCACTTCTACATTGTACATGGCTTCTGAGCAGCCTTTTATGTAGTATGAAGCAGATACAAAAATTAGAAGGAACAGACCACCCTCAGCCATTTGTCTTGTTATAGAACAAAAAAACCCCTGACACAGCCAGAGTATTAATAGTGGAATATGAGGGAAGCTTTTTTGGAGGAAGGAGAGAAAAGCATCTCCGAACAAGCTGTACCCACTGTTTTCTTTAAGTCAAAAGCTTGGCCTATTTTGAAGCTGTTGTACCTATTTGACCCTGTTTTACTACTACATTACTACACAACACATATAGTGAAGACTAATACGTAACAGTACATGCTCAAAAATGTATTTCTGGAAAAATCAACTTAAACCATTGACCAGTGTTTAATAGGTAAGGCAGCAAAGTGAAAATTAATGTGTTTTATGTATAAACACAAAGTCTCTTAGAGAGTCTGTCCAGAACCCTGCTTCTGGCAGATACGTGAAAGATTACACTATCATGGTCTATCAATGAAGAATATGTTAACAGGACCATTCTCTGTATAAAACATTGTCTTATACTCTGCACCAGTGGCCAACATCCAAGTAAACACAGTCTCTTTCATTAGAAGTTAATCCTAGATGAGTCTTAGCCCAAATATTTGTCATTAATTAAAAAGCATCATGAATTAACACTAGACTATGGTCAGAAGAATCTATGAAACATAAAAGTAGATGCCATCCCAGTGTGCAGTACGTTTTCAAGTCGAAACTTCATTCCAAAAGTTGCAGTTCAGAAAAAAGCAAGATCCTTTTATTCTGCTAGATAGTGCTATACTCCTATCTGCAAAAGGAACTGTAAATATTACACTGAAGCTACATTAATTGTGCTGAGCTTGTATAATTAGGCTTGCAAATCAACAATACTTCGACTATTACTTTTCCTGCCTAACCACTACAACTAACTTTACAGAAGACATCTGATATACTCACTATATACCTTTCACTGAACACAATGGCTTTATTTTTCCCTACTCATTTTCTATTTTTCAGCCAGATTCAAACACAGTTCAGCACTGGGATAAACCTGTGTCTACAGTATTACACCCCTGCAAACAGCCAAGGTGAAGCTGGAAGACAGCAGAGGCAAGTGCAATGATGACAATGTGTTTGCTTAACTGAAGGAATGGACAGAAAAGATTCAGGCCTTTACCTTATACAGTACACCTCAAATAATATTGCAATGCCTAACATACAATCTGTTACTATATTGAAATATTCTGGTGTAATGAATTCAGTAACCTGTGAAAGTGAGAACACTCACCTCTTATGCTTTAGGTTTGTTTCCATTTGGCTTGGTTCTACTTGATAAATTAATGACAAGCTTCTGAATAAGCTTCTGAATAAACTTGATTTTCCTGCCAAATTCAAACTGGTTTTCTTGGTTTTAATTCTGGCTTGATGTACTACACCCTGACTTTGTACAAAGCTCACTGTCATTATAGGTGGTTGTTACCCGAAATTAAAGAAACCATTTTCCTCTGAGAATCAATATAAAATTTCAGGCTGGCTTTGGAACACTTCCCCTGATCTTGTTATAGGTTTTTGTCTCCAGGTGAGCTTACTGCAGCTCTTTCCACCCAAAAAAACTTGGTGGCATATTGCTGTTTGAAACCAATATCAAGTTTCAGAGTAACAGGTAACAACTTCAGGAACTAAGAGAAACAACCTTTCAGTCAGCTGTGAACCTCCAGAATGATACACAGAGTAAGAGAATACTGCAGAACATTTTAACTCACAGACGGCAAGCTGCATGTACAACTGCAGATAGAGGAAAGAGAGAACACAAATCATTTTCCCATAGAAGTTCTGACAGGATAACTGTGCTATCTATCTGCGCTTTTCTACAGGGAAGAGAAGCTACAGGTCTTACTCTAACTACCGAGCTACTATTTTCAAGTGCAGATTCATCACTTTTGCCATTTCTTTGTTATACATCCATATTTCTAAACAAGAATACTTGTAAATTTCTGAGTTTTGTGAGAATATATCATACACAAGTACTTACTATTCAGAGAAGTCTTACCTGCTACCAAGGATTGGCTCCCCAGAGGCTCCCAAAGCAGAATAGTCCATGCCATAGAAATTCAGCCCTAAAAGTATTTTATTCCTCCATTTTGAATCAGGATCCAGTCCTTGAACACAGGCTCGTACCCAGGGAAGAGGAGAATTTGGACCAGGTCTGTCAAGTTAGCAAGAAATAAACAGGTTGTCAGAAAATGCGCACATTCATTCTTGGCCTTCTCTTTTTTGCCTAGTGTAATTGTCAAGAGCAAACTATGGCATACAAAAATCACTGAAGGTTAGCCTACAGCCTATAGAAGTTAAATGTACATTCTCTAGTGGCTTGAAGTGCTGATGTACAAAACATGCTTGCCCACTCTCGACTTTGTGATTCCCTTCCAAGGTGAAGGGACACAAAACGTCTTAAGAGTGGGTAAGAAAACGTTTCCACTTAGCACATTTTCTTTGTCACTGGGCCTGGCACAATGCCTACACAGTAATTCGCAACTCTGTACGACTTCAGCTTTTTCCCAATAACATCCTCAATGTTTTTCACTGTAAACTGGCACAACATACTGGGGAAAAAAGCCACCATTTATTTACAGAAAGAATTAGAAAATCAGTAATTGGATTCAGTAATTGTTTTAAGGCTTATTTATGGACAAAACTCTAAACAGGGAACTACTCAACAAAAAGCTACATTAAGAACAAGGGTAGAGCCTTAACTCACATAGTAAATGAATTGTCATACATACAGCATCAGGACATGGTGTCCTTTCCACTCCTCTCTCATCAGAGAGGAGAGCAAACTTTATCGCAAACACACGCTAACATGGTAAAAAGCAAAGCATATTCTAGTTTTACAAATATCAACAACATCTATTCCCTTCTAAGTACCTGCCTCAGAGCTTTCAGAATATCTGTGCCATTAAAACTCAATCTGCTAATACAGTACAGGAATGTTGCTGGAAATTGTGTGCATACTTAAAGGCAAAAGAACTGTGAGAAAACAATATGTATTATCCTGTATTTCACATACTCAGACCAATCAAAGCAAATTCAGACAAAAAAAGATTTTATTTCTTTCTATCAAATCCTTTCTCAGACTAAAACATTACACGTCATAAACTATATCTATTTCAAATACAACGGGTATGAACTGAAGAATGCTTCCCTCCTCCTTTCAAGTAAAAAAGATTAGGAACTCCAAGTCAGATCTAAGTAATTTAAAGCACCAGTGAAAGTATAAAGAGGTGCCTGTACTACAAGCTGTGATATTAACATGGCACAAAGCATGGTGCAGCTCTGCAACACAGGAAAGATGTAGCCTACAGCACAGAATTTTGAAATGGATTCAGGGTTCCAGGTGGGTTTGTACAGCATGTACAAAAGCCCTTATCACTTCATCTTCATAGTTCTCAGACTTACACAGAGGAAACCTAAACTGGATAGATCTATGCTGCTTATTCCAGAAGGAGAGTAACAAAACATTGTTTTAACTTCAGTACATATTACTGTCTATGTTTGTTTTCCTCTAGGTTGCTCGGCTTGAAGATGTAGAGACAGGCCTGGGGAAGCAGGTATACAAATTCTTTTCAGAAGAGACAAGAGTTCCTTTCTGTTAAACCCGTCTAGACATTATCAAAATGCTAACATACTACAGGTGACAAAGATTTTAGTGATATAATAAAACCCCAAAATTACGGCATTTCTAAATCTGTCAGTTTACCACAAATATTAACTCTGTACAGTCACCTTGAAGCAAGACACACAGAATCTAACAGAAATTCTAAAAGCATGTCGTTTACCTACAATTTGAGGTGAAGTGAACCATGCTTTTGGAGAACAGTAACATTACGAGTCCCTGCGGAGTTTAAGGACCTCAGCTACACTGCTGTTCCACTTTCACTCAGCTAAAAGTATTAACTAATATTCCAGAAAATTAGTATTCCTGTACAAGAGTGAGGTTCTGTATTATTTTCCAGTCAGATCAGTTCCCTGATCTGGTTTGATGAACTGCTGCATAAACAGCTGTATCAGTAAAAGGGAGGCACTAGCGGAAGAATGGTAAAACATATCCACATTAGCAGTGCTGCCAAAAGAACTCTGCTGCCTAGGATGAGGCAAATGAGTTGTCACTGCTGAAAAAGTTAGCTTTGAAGCACAACTGACATGTATTAGATTATTCATGTACCTATCCTGCAGAACTGGGCTAAAAAGTAGTAACAAAAGAACCTGCCCTGGAAAAGAGTAAATATCATGGAACTAGTAAAAGAATATTTTTTTACCTTGAGTACAAAGCCTTTCACAATATCTGGGTGCCAAATATATTCTCCCTTTAAACAATGTCCTGAGCTCTTGGCTTGTTCAAAATTCACCTATCCTAGTTACTAATCCAAAACCTCATTAACTGATACAGTTACAACACACTATCCATTTTACTTAAAAAATGACCTCATATTGTAGATTTAATAGTGACTTAACTAGGAGTCAGTTCCTTCAGCAATCTTTTAGTAATGTTAGATGGAGTCTTACCGTTGTGGTGTTGAATAGTCATATGTCATGAGGCTGAAGCTGTCTATTGCTGAGGCCAACTGATCAAATTCTTTCTTTGTGAACATTCCTGGCTGGTTAGTCCTTTTAAAACAAACCAAAACAAAAACAGGAAGAGATAAATTACTACAATAACCTGGCTTATTCTCTCCTTCAGGTTTCATACCATTTGATTAGGTAAGAAAAATCTTTCATTCCAAAGGTGGCAAAACAAAGATACTGCAATGCCATTCTTATAATAAATGTCTAAGAAAAGAAATAAAACCAATACTACTTATGTTGCCTGCGGGAAAAATCAGACTTCCACACCATACTTACCAAATAAGCATTTCCACCATGGCTACAATAGTGATAAGGGATATGGTATCAATCGACTGAACTCTAAAAGCTTTTACAAAACCTGTATTTGCTTGGCTTGTCATGCTGGTTTTGGTACTTACATGACTAAGTTATCTAAGCCATACTTAAAAAATGGATGGGTGCAGCTGTCAATACAAAAACATAAACCAAAGGTAATATTTTTATTCATCTCAAATAGAACAGTAATTTCAGCTTGTACTGTACTTAAGACGTTTTCTCTCACTGGTAAAAAACATTTCAGTTTCTTTTCAGTCCCTCCCCAAAAAAGTCCTAAAAGCAAAAGGCCAATACAACTGCCTGATTTTAGCAAAAGACTACAAAAACCTTTCTTTAGACAAAACCACATTAATTTCTTTCACTGGGGGGGAGGGGGGGAAGGGGGAAAGAGGGAAGGGGAAGAGAAGAAATCTATTCGATGACCTTCTCTAGACAGAAGTCTAGTTATGCCTTCTGCATATCTCTGCATGAAATATGGAACACAATTTTTTTACTTCCCCCTTTTTTTGCTTATTGATTTACAAAATCTAGCATTGGGTCAACATCTACTTCAGCTTCATGGTTGAGGGGCTGTATTTTTGACAGTTTTGGACTCATAGAGAATACTGACTTCCTTCAACTGTTCAACTCAGAAACAATGCACACAAGTTGCCTGAAAACACAGAATCTGTTTCAAAGAGAATTCATTAACTTTGAACTAGCAGCACGCATAGCACAGCAGGGAACATATGGCAGCCTTAATCACATTGCAAAGATGGGACTGAACAAAAAAGGAGAAGCTGTTGTCAGGCTGAGGGCTCTAAAGCACATTAAGCATATTAAGATGAGAAAGAGAAGTAACATTGTCCTAAACAGCCTGGGAGGGCAGGGTTCCTAGGGGAACATAAGGAAAGAAGAGGGAAAGGATAGAGGAAGAGAGAGAAGAGATTAAAAAAAATCCGGTTTAACAGCTACAAACTCTGTGGTGCCACTCTGCCATTTAAGGGCAAACTTAGAGGATTACACAAGATTCCTCTAGAGAGTAGAGCAGAGACTGAAGAGTCCAGACCGTACCAGTAGTATCATAAGCTGCTACTTGATACCAAAGTTAGTAGGCAACCTCTATCTGGACAAGGTACCCATTCAAAGCAGTCATGTTCCATTTTAAATGTTAAAACCAAAAAAGATGCTCAGTGACAGATGCAAGTAATAAACTGGAAAAAAAAATCACTTTTTCTTTTTACTTTATCACTTTTGGATCAGTGTGCAAATTCTTCATCCAACAATATGCGCTGAATAGATCATCAGCGCATAGCAGTGTTCATTATCAGTTCACTTTCTGTTCTACCATTCTATCACATTAGGAGAGAGAATAACAGAATACAGGTTACACAGTGGAGCAGATTAAATTATTTAACATGCCTGTCATGTTATAAGGGAGCAAAGCATGAATGATATTTGCAAGTCAGGTCAGTAAACCTGATGAAACATACACTGGATTATGTAGCTGTAATCATGAAGCATAGTGGAGTTCTGGAAGTCTCAAATTTTCAGAACCACTGATCTACTTGTCATATTACAGAGAAATCCCATCCTTTTCTTTCTGTGGTTTTAACAAATTAAAACAGACCTTCACTCTGGAACCTACTGGTGGACCTCATTTTTTCTGATAGTTATCTGCTTCTCATTTACTGCAATTGCAAACTACAGTTGTTCTGCAAGAATAAAGAAAACGAAAGACATCTCTGAAACAATGTCATGGCAACTGTAGGCAAAGCAATTCCCCAACGCAAACTAGCAAACCACAGTTTCAGTAAATTGATTGTGATTACTATTGTAATTATTATGTATATTAGATATCAGGGCAAGTTGGATTGCTTTATAAATTAAGCAGGGTAATACTTCAATGAAATTTGTATGTGTAACTTGCCCTCCACATCCGTTTTTCATATACAGTGTCAAGGACTAAAAGAAGGGGAAAGAATGAAATCAAAGCAAAAACAAAACCAGGTTGAAATCAATTATTGCTATAATTTTCTCCATTTTCTCCAAAGCAAGCACGCAACTGAACGACTTCCACTACACAGGAATGTCATCTGCGGAGCAAGGTCATAAATTTTCAATTTGGAACAAACCCAGCAGCAATGAATGCGCTTCATTCATTCACGGATAGTGTTAAAACACCACCACTCTTCACAGAAAGCAAGTACCACTCACCAGCTCAAGCAGCACCACCAGTTAACTTTGCTCTAGTCAAGCACCTTGGGAAACTGTTCACTGGCGCAAAACTGTAAGTCTTTAATTCATGCCTTGAGAATCATTCTGAGCCAAGAAAACAGGCACTCAAGGATAAAACCTAAATAATTTTCAACAGCTATTATGTTTCTTATCTGAAGCTTTCCAATAATTTTGATATTTAAGCATAAACTTAACTCAAGGGCAGGTATGCTATCAGGAGAACTGGCTACCCTGGATTTGGAGAAGGCTGAGGTTCTTAATGACTTCTTTGCTTCAGTTTCCATTGGCAAATGCTCTGACCAAACAATCCAAGTCTTGGAATGCAGATGCAGGGACTGTGAGAATGAAGACCTTGGGCCCACCGACGGAGAGGATCAGGTTCGAGACCATCTTAAGAACCTGAACGGGCACAAGTCCGTGGGACCTGATGAAATCCATCCACAGGTCCTGAA
>WYDI02033953.1:0-47115 GCA_009867235.2 Psittacus erithacus | reverse complement strand
TGTAAGGAAGAAGTTCTTTACTGTAAGGGTGGTGAGGCACTGGAATGGGCTGCCCAGGGAAGCTGTGAATGCTCCATTCCTGGTGGTGTTCAAGGCCAGGCCGGACAGAGCTTTGGGTGACATGGTTTAATGTGAGGTGTTCCTGCCCATGGCGGGGGGGTTGGAACTAGGTGATCTTAAGGTCCTTTCCAACCCTAACTATTCTATGATTCCATTCTATGAAGTATTGACCAAACTTGTTCTTAATCTCCCAGGGTAGCTGTCGCCCTGTTCGGACACAGGTCACTAGCAGGATTTAGACTGAGTAGAAGAGCTGAAGGCAGATGTGTCTGATGGAACAAGCATAGAGATGAATTTCAGCCATCACAAGCAGCTCCTGAGTGCTGCAGAAAGATGGTGGCTTTGGGCAAAATGCCTTCTATGTTCTTACTTCAGCCTTATCAGCTGCAGAGCCAGAGAAACACACTTCACTGAGGAAAGAGTATGAAAGCCAATGCCTTGCAAAAACATTTTCTACAAAGATAATGAATACTCCTACTCTGTCACGTTTGGGGTTTTTTCCAGGAAAGGCCCTCTATGGTACAAAAAAAGTAGATCAACAGTGTACCGAATTTTTGAAGCTGGTAGTCAAAACACGCTTTTCTGTAACTGAAACCTGCTTTCTAAGAAGGGGAAAAAAAAAAAGAGGGGGAAGAGGGAGCATCCTTTCTTCCAAAGCCATTATTGATGGCCTGATCAAACAGCCAAGAAATGCAAATAATCAGCATCTCTGTTTTTAAAGCCTGGTTTGATTGCACTCCTAATCTCCTGGTCTCTAGTTTAAAGAGATGGCAGAATGTCCTTCCCATGATGGTAGGGAAGTGGGGGGAATATTTCAGCAAGAGGATCTGCTTAAATTGGAGTTGATTTAAGGCTGGAACTGGCCTAGCCCTGCAAAGCACAAACCAACCTTCTGCACTATGACCCCACACAACATGCCTCTCAGGACGCTTGTGTGAGAGCCAAACTTCAGCCACAAGGAATTTCTAGATTATCATGAAGATAAAAATTCAGTAAATACATTAACATTCCTAGAGTCTCTGAGTAACCATAACAAAAGAGAAACATGCCCGTCTGAACAAAATCATATGGTTAAGAGCACCAGGAAATGTAGGGACCTAAAATCTAAATGATTATTCTTTGGAACAGTTCTTTGGTATTGCCAAGTCACCTTAACTTTCTCTGCATGAAGAAGTATGGTGGCTAGGTAGATGAATTCAGAAACAGTTAAGTTCAGAAGGAAACCAGGCAAGTAGCAATCCAAAATCCAATTCTAAAGCTCCTAGGCTTAAAAGCACTAAAAGCATAGAAAGGTTTTATGAATAAAGCATAGACTTCCACACAGCAACAATTACTATAAGTGAAGGAACTAGCAAATAACCCAGTCCTAACAGTGTGGGAAAGAACATCCAAACTATTTACACACCATTAGCAGCTGTAAACTTTACAAACACCTATTAGAGCTACTGACATCCCCATCTTCAAATAGCTATAGGTTTTCTTCCTGTTCTAAAGGATCCAGGTATTAGCAAACCTATTAACAGGCAATCTGACACCAGACTTTTTTAACTAAAAGTCTCCTTTCTAAAGTGTGATACAAGAGTTTGGAAAAAACAGTGCAGCCTAGCAATTCTGCCAAAGCTTTTGGAAAAAGCTTCAAGTCTCCCCTCCTAAAAGCAGTGCCAAGCTCTCTTTCCTTATCCAAAATTTTGTGAAATGCACTTGGATCTGGAGGGTTCCCATTCACGTCAGCTGAGATTATCCAGACATGGTCCAGCCTCCAGCAGGTCCCAAACTTAGAATCACAGAATGGTTTGGGTTGCAAGGGACCTTCATGATCATCCAAATTCCAACCCTTCTGCCACTGGCAGGGACGCCTTCCACTAGACCAGGCTGCTTAAAGTCCCATCCAACATGGCCTTGAACACTGCCAGGGAACTTCTGTAGGAAAAGTTTCTGGCCTGTTTTCCCAAGTAACAAGTGACAGGACAAGAGGAAACAGCCTCAAGCTGTGCCAGGGGATGTTTATACTGGATATTATGAGAAATTTCTTCATCAAAAGGGTGATCAGGTATTGGAACAGGCTGCCCAGGGAAGTGGTGGAATCACCAGCCCTGGATGTGTTCCAAAAATGTGTAGGCCAGGCTCTTAGTGACATGGTTTAGTGGTGGACTTGGCAGTCCTGGAGTAAATGTTGGACTTGACTTTAAAGGTCTTTTCCAAGGCAGATGACTCTATAATTCTATGGACAACTATGGACAAACATTCAAAAGCACACAAAACCAAACCCCAACTCTGCATGTTCCTTTATGCCTTGCAAAATGCATTCTGTTAGAAGTGGACAAAAGCTCTGTTTCGTCAAAGTTTTATTAACTGCCACCTCACTGATGTCAAATCAAATACGCAACAACTGCATTTCTCAATGTTTTGAGCATGCTCCTCCACTATGATACACTGCATTGCATGCTGACCTTAAGAAGACAAATTACTGACTGAAGGTTTTGCTAACTATGAACTATATAGTTACTAAAACATTTAACTGCTATGATTTTCGTTAAACTTCCTGAGGCAATCCAGTTCAGTGCTACTAGCCAAATACCGTCAGAGGTACGATTATCCTCTCTTTTGTTATTTTACCAGCAATGTCCTGGTCACAAGAATCATGGAGGCACTGAAATACACCAGCAGAACAATTCCCAGTGCAATACATCTCATTTACAGCGAATGGCACTATGCAACAGCTCCCACTGATTCCGATCAACAGTTTGGTACTCTAAATTCTAATGAAACCTAGTGTAATTGCCAAGCAATGTGGCTATGCTAACATCAAAACTCCGGCATACATATGTGCTATATATAAGCTATAAATATGCTTATCTGTTCTGCTACAAAGGTGTTGTAGGGTTTTTTTGTTTGGTTTGGGTTTTTTTTTGTTTGTTTGTTTTCCTTCTTCTGCTTTTAAATATCTTGAGTTGTTTTATCAGATGGCAAGTCCCTCTACTTACTACCAACCGAAGTAATAAATCCTCATCTGAACAGGCAGAGAATTCTCCTTTCCAATACAAATAGACGTTGAAATACTGACCCCAAAGCAACAATTACTTAAATCTATACACATGGCAACAACTGCAATTTATGATTTTTCTAAGGGAAAAAAAAGAAAATCACTGAGGCACAGATGCAACGCACACCTTAGAAAGCATTTTGTCATATTGCTATTTTCCATGAAAGAAACAATGGCCTGAAAATACATGCTTTGAGACTCACCATAAATAAAATGTGCTTGTCTGTCTTTCTCTGCCAAAATAATAAACCCTATTTTCACAGGTTCCTTGCTTAAGGAAATATATTCTGGAGATAAGTTAACCTATTTAGGATTATTGCTTTGGAGTTTTTTAATCTTATGCTACTAATTTTACTCTTGTCCAGCATTCACAAATATTACATTAAAAACTGGGGAGCTACAAACCAAGCTAGCTTCAGCTAGTTCATGAATGTTATAAAATGACCTTGATAGCTGGTAAGAAAGCAAAATGCCTGAAGGCTCAAAAACATTACTTGTTTTATTTCCAAGTCACCTTTACAGACTCTTTTCAGTCAGATGATCCATAGCTAAGCAAAAGGGAATGGTCTTTAACTTTAAAAGTGTTAAACCAGCCAACTTCCTACTCTGAACTCTCAAATTAAAAGATAGGGCAATGGGATGTCCCCACAGGAAAAACAACCCTCAGCTCTCACTACCGCCTGCAAAACTGTGTAGATCCATTCCTGGATTTGCTCACAAAACTGATAAATTATGCTCCAAAGCATTCCTCAACTGCTTTCACTACTCTGGAGTTCCCTCATATGGACGGCAGCACTCACTGCCTCTTTGAGGAAATAATACCAGGAGTTATTGAGGAAACTCAGGGCTGACTTGAGCTAAATTTAGCAAGTCAAAGTGAGAGTAGCAGACACGAGTAATAAAAATCAAGATCTGCTCAAGCCAGAGGAAATGAAAGGGGTCTGTTTCCAAAAGCTTAGCTGCATTGAAGAAATGCCAACTCAAGTCTTACTCAAGGCAGATTTCAAAGAGCAACTGGAAGACACAAGTTGTCTTCTGCCACTGTTCTTCAAGGATTCATCTGCTCTCAGACCAGACACATTAAGATTGCTGCTCTATGATATATGCAGACTCATTTTATTTCAGAAGAAAGATGGCAATTCTAGGATGCAAACAAAGTAAGCATGATGGTGATTCACACTTTGTTTTCAAGAATAATCGGACTCAGCTGGATCAAAAGAACTCAAGCTGCTTGGTTAGTTGATTACAAGATCCCTGTGGAAATCCAGGTGCTCCAAGTGTGAGTGCCTCCCTCCTCAGCAGTGCTTTCCAAATGGCAGGCAAGCTTGCCCTTCACAGAGATGCTGGCTTTGCCATAAAGCAGATCAGGCATTCCCTGTCACCGCTGTCATCCCCTGCCTCCTCACCACTCACTTGCATCTTCCAGATGGGGTTCCAGCTTTCCAGACAAACTAGAGTGATTCAGTTTACAATGGGACCATACAGACAATTGCGCTGGTGTGGGCAGTAAAAGGGCAGCACTGGGCAGAAATGAAGGCTGGGAGAAGGATGGGGACAAGAACAGATCTATAGATACACCTAAGTTCTACACAGGCTGTTACAGCTTCCCTCCAATGTGCAGTCATGTGTTAGATAATTAATAAATCTACACTAAACAAGCTCTTATGAAAGCATGTAATGACTTAACTATCACCTTTTACCTCTTGGGCTGAACTTTTCATTTAGCTCGCACAGCAAGCTCAAGCTGAAACCTGTAAGACAATTTTTACCATTTGCATACTTAATTCCAAAAATATTATAGCACTTAAGAATGGAAAGCAAGCATGTAATATGTATTTAATGCAATGCAAGCATTTAAATGGAAAACAGGCGAAGCTGCAAAGTATCTGAAAAGCTAAAAATTACAGGAAAAACTTTACAGAGAATCTTGATTCCAGCAGCGCATTTAATGCACTGAAAGGTCTCCGAGAGGCTCTGCACTCTGTAAGGGCTTGCACACCACTGGAAATTCACCAAAGTAGCTATTCTGAGGTAATTATTATAATGATAATCCATAATTAAAATGCTTTCTAATGGGACTTGCAATAAAAACGTAACTGGTGATTATGGAATGCCAAAATGACGCTTTTGCACACAGCAAGTCCTGTGCTATGAGCAGCAGCACAGGCAAATACAAGTTTTGAATCAAAACAGAAAATTTGGACAGAGGCAGAGAGATGCCAATTTTAGCGTAAGAGCAGCCAAAAAGTGTCACATTACAGCTTCTATAGAAATACACAGAGCAGCTACTCCATTCAATTTTCCAAGCACAGGAGCTGATGAAATTTAGAGGGCCTGATCTTTATATAAGTCAAATAAAACAAGAGGATTTTTTAAAGGATATTTGAGACATGGATAGCAACATTCCTAAATTCTATTTTAAATGTATAAGGACAACCCCTACCCCCTCAATCCGGAAGCACAAGTTCAACAAAATCAGACATTGTGTTTCAGCAAAAAAAATATTCCAAATAACAACATTAAAGTGTACAGTAAAAGGATATCCCAAAATGATTTCTTTTAATGTTAACATTGTACTTTATCCGAAACCTACTAATGCCAGAATATTGCACCTGACAGCAACCCCCCCCTCCAATTAAGCACATTATGCCATAATATCTTAGTTTATATTACACAGAAATACAGAATATGCTATTTTCATCCTTAAATAATCATCCCAATGCTACTGAAGCAGCTCACACCTCATTATTCTGTTCACGCTACGTTGGCTGAATCACTGTTCCAGCCTGGAGGAGGTACTGTCTCTTCCCAGACAAGTTCTGCAGTTAATATCAGCACTGACAGGAGCAGTTTGTTGTACCAGCTGCTGGTCTACATTTAGATAATAAATGTGTTTAACTACACTGTGGAAAAACAAAATTATGTCACATCTTCCAAAGACCTGTTCATTCAAGCATCGATAAAATACTTCTTTTCCATTTATGTACTTACAGGACACCCTGCTACCATAGCATCTAGCCACATTAACAGTTAGATTGAACTCCATTACTTAATGAAATTAGCACATATAATTTTAAATCACCCTAGAAAGAGTTCTGTTTTCACCTCTATAACCAACAGGATCTGCCTAATGATACAGATGCATCATATGAGCTGCACCAATTTCTTCTCCAGCTGGTAAGGTGAGGACACAGCATAGCAAATGAGCTCTGGTAGGGTCTCTCACTGACCTGGGTAATAGGCAGAGTACTCCACATCTGGGTTATAAACTGTATTTTTGCACTTTTTTTCCCTCTTATTTCCTTTGGGACCACTTGTTCAAGTGAGGCTGTGTTTTTGCGCTATGAACTGAAGTGTTGCACTCACACAGGTTGAGCTAAATACAAAAGTTTTATTCCAAGGTGGGCTGAACCCATAAAGAAGCATCAATAAATATATAACAAAGACAAAATGCACAAGAGATTTTTTCTTTTTGTAGATGGTAGAAGGGGAAGGCACCTGAACCATGCTCTTCTGCAGACCCCAGAGTCCCTCCAAGCACCATACCCAAAAATGCAAGGTGTCACGGAGTTTGCCTTGCTCAACCCACCCCATCTCTGTTCTCTCCCCAGAGAATCACATACTTTCTTCTTTTTCTTCTTCCTTTTTTCTCTGTGGCCATCCTTTCCTTTTCTCCATCATTCTCCATCAGGTCTTGCATTGCACCCAGGCATTTGGCTGAGTCTCTCTAAACCACATAAAACTCAAGCAAATAGTACTCAAAACAGTATCATAGAATTGTTTAGGTTGGAAAAGAACTTTAAGATTGAGTCCAACCATTAACCCAGCACTGCCAAGCCCACCATTAAGCCATGTCCCTAAGCACCATGTCTATAGGTCTTTTGAATACCTCCAGGGACAGTGATTCCACCACTTCCCATGGTAGCCTGTTCCAATGCTTGACAACTCTTTTGGTGAAGACATTTTTCCTAATATGTAGCCTAAACCACCCCTGGCACAACTTAAGACCATATCCTCTTGTCCGGTCACTTATTACTTAACTGAAGAGACCGACCCCTGCCTCACTACTACTTGCTTTCAGGACATGTTTCTTAGGTAAAAGTTTGCTTGCTTCCAACCAAATTATAACACACTGTAGTTTAAATGCCTTGGATGAAAAGTGTCATATAAATCCATGTCTCAGCATCCACTGAGAGGACTGGTGGCTCTCTGCAAGGAATGCCTCCTGCCAGATGTCCTGGGGCCCAAACCAAAGCAATTTCTAAGGAACACACCTACCACAAGATTCCCACACCAGGACACATTATAACTGTACATCACAAGTGACAGCCACGTCCTTCATAGCTGCATGCAGCCCAAGGCAAGGATGAGCTCTGAGGGATGATAATGCCTGTTACACCTGCCACCTGGTGACACCCATATATATTGATGAGGGAAGGAGTGGTGACACTGATGGGCAGACGTATGGCTTAAGTTAACAAATATAGCATGGCTGTAACTACATGTTCCACACTAAAGAATGTGCATTTGAAAGGGAAAAAACACTGAAATCTTTAGCTGCTGCTTTAACACGTGAGCAGTCAAAAAATATTTGTCCTTATCGATCTTACGATTTTTCAAAAGGCAACATCTGACTTCCCGTCGCCCTAATGCAAAAGAAGAAAAAAAAAAAAAAAGAGAGAGAAAGAAAACAGAGAAAACAAAAAGAAAATACACACATATATCATGGATGAAGGCACTAAGAGAAAGTGCTAGTATGGCTTGTGAGAGCTGCCATTACGCTCGCTTGGCAGCCATTTCTTCTAAAATCTCTTCCTACAACATATGGGATGTTCCTTACTGGTAAGTTTAAAGCTATTAAAAGGAAATAAAAATCCAGCACAAACCCCAACATTTTTTAATTTGCAGATTTTGTACAAGAATACACAATTTATACCAACAATTAGCATTTAAAAAGGCTATGCAATACTGCCTGATATTTCCTGAGGATACGAGCAAGATCTACTGAAGCACAAAAGGTCTTGCTTCCTTTGTAGATAAAAGATTTCACATAATGGCCTGCCAATTAAAGCAGGACTTCTTATGGCATGAACACCTATGCGCTGTGTCCTGAGCTGAAGTTAGACCACCCATACAACCCCTGTATGTATGTTCAACAGAAAATGAGGTAGGGAAAAAGGAAAAAACAGAAAACCTTAATGGTACTGAGACGGGAGTTTTATTTCTTTTCACTGTTAAAACAGCAACTTATACTTAGGGTCTCTGCCTTTCCAAAGTAATTGCATCCTAAAAAAAATAAACTAAGTTTTTACATTTATTTTGGTGACTAACCAGCTTTATATCAAGGGCTGTGGATCCTGTTCTCTGTGGTTTGACTGCTTGCTCTTAAACAACACAAATAAAAGAGCAGGAAAGTGCCAGAACAAGGGGAGTGAGGAGTAGCAGGTCGGTGCTTTGAGATGACAAATGACACAGCAGTGAAATCAAGAGTTATGCTCTACCACACCAGAGGACACTAGAGCGGAAGAATGAGCTGAAAGAACACAAGAGCCTGCTGATATGATGGTACACACAACAGCGATGACACATTAGCACTGACATACATTGCCATTCTGGATTTAAAGGGAGGTTCACAAAGCTCTTACCCCAAAATCAGCAATCCCAGTTCTACATACATGTTCACAGGTGTCACTGGTATGTCATTATTCCTGTCATTTTCATGGAACATAGAACTATTTGGGAAACACATACTAAAACATCTGCACAATACAGATCTGTAATTAACGCTATCATCATGACTTTACAACTTCATCTAATATTCAAAAATCTTTTCACGTGCAGCAGTCTCAGTAGCTCAGGAGTTTCTCTCCCCATTCATCAGGACCCTAATTGGCTTTTGGAATTACCTCAGATGTCAAAACACAAGCCATTTGCAAACTAGTCTTCAAAATACACATTCAATACGAAGATCCAGTAAGCCTTCAATCACACGTTAGTTTTCAACTGGTATCTATGCACAGAACTCCATGAACAGTTTCACAGCAATAGCTTCCAACTGCATGAAGTGACTGTCCAGTTGACAGCCAACATTCCTGCTGGCTCCCTGTTTCTCCTCTCTTGACAGTACACGCTTCTCTTGCCTGCTATTCTGACAAACAGCCAGAACAACAGAGGTTCCCCTTGATTTTGATCAAATGAAAGATTGCTCCCTGCTCTGTCTGCAAAGTCAATGGTGCTAGAAATTCACAGGCCAGTCCCCTGTAAGACACAGAATCTTGAAACATAGAATGGTTTGAGTTGGAAGGGACCTTCAAGATCATCCAGTTCCAACCCCCTGTCATGAGCAGGGACACCTTCCACTAGACCAGATTCCAAGCCCCGTCTAACCTGGCCTTGAACACTGCCAGAGATGGGGCAGCCACAGCTTCTCTGGGCAACCTGTGCCAGTGCCTCACCACCTTCACAGGGAAGAACTTCTTCCTAATACCTAATGTAAATCTCCCCTCTGTCACTTTAAAGACATTTTCCCTTGCCATGTCATTACATGCCCTTGTAAAGTTGCAAGTGCTGGTCACAAAAACAGAATATATCTTTGCTCTTCTTGCTTGCAGCTACTCTCACTAAGTCCATTCATCCAAATTCACATAGAAAGTAGTGTACCCACAATATAAAGACTCAGGGGAAGAGGAGCAGAAGGAAACAGGAAAATATACAGCTTAAACCAAAGGGTCTGCTGTCATTTGTTAATGTCAGCCTTATAACCAGGCTAGATGGGTATTGCAAATACTACAAAGCACTCACATAGCTGTATTTTTGATGATCCTTCCTTGGTCCATTTTCTGCCCAATACCATGCACAACAAACACAATGTGACTAATTTGTGGTGGCTTGTCTTCTAATGTAGCTTCTTCTACATAGCCTCTATGTAGCCTTGTCCCACTACTTAAAGCTGTAGAAAAAACATTATCCTAGATCAGTTACATTCTATGAAGTTGACAGAAGCTTGACTTTTCTCAGACCAACACATTAAAGTATTTTGAAAACAAGTTTATACATAAAGGAATAGCATGTATTTATAAATATCTGCAACTAGATGATAGTAATTGTATCAGTCAGTGCATTACTTGGCTATTTCCACTGTAAAGGTAACTAATTCCAGAAGTATTCTCAAAAAGCACTTTTTAGAAAATAGCTGTCTGTCCACTTTTACAATACCATACTCTTCTTCTTTGTGTCTCAATCATTAAACTTCCTTGTATCTCCACCTTACTCCCACAGCATGGAAGGAATCATGGAAATGATTTGCCCAAAAACCGGGTAAACACCGTCATTCTTTCTGACCCACTTAAGAGAGCTGGTTGAAAAGCTTTACAACTTTTCATTTTTATGGGGAAAAGCTACATTTTATTTCCAGCTGATCCAACCTCAAATTTCCCCACTCATTCGCCGGTCCAGTGGCCAAACCAAAAATCAATTACGCAGGGCAAACATGGGTTTTCTCTCACTATTACACCAACAGCTTGAGAAACCCACTGGCACAGTGTGTCTTCATCCCCCTCTAGTGACAGACCCACAAAGAGGATCACAGCCTTGCATAACCTGTGCAAGAGGCCAGCAACCCCTTCAGATGGCCCCATAGAAGAAGGCAGCATCATTCCCCTCCACAAAAATTGAAACCAGCTTGTTTTGGTTTTAAAAAGGAAGAAAACACTACAGAAATGCTAAGGGCAGTTTTTACACAGGGCAGGTTTTGATCACCAAGGGGGCTTTTATTTGATATTTTTCCCACCAAATCATTTAGGTCAGATCTTACTTATTATTTATTACACAGTATCTAAATTGTGTTCTGGACACAGACTACTTTTGGAACTGAAGCACTGAATTATATTAAGCTTTGGCAAACAATTAATTATCCACCCAACTTGTGGGGTAAGAGGGCATTAATTACAGGACAGAGCACAGAGATTAAAGGCAAACCTGATCTTGTTTCTTCAGAGACCAAGGAACAAGACAAATGTGTATGTTCTTGTTTTTGTAGTTGTCCAGCAGTGCATGGGAGCACCACAACCGAGAGAACAAGTTCTAATTTTCAAGGTTGGCAATAATCTAACTTTTGCTTGAGAGAGACCATCCTCTCTTCCAACCATTTCAGCCCTGCTGGATTTATGACTGGTAGTTTTGAGCTTAAATGAGCCTGGATTCTTACTTGAAACAATTTCTGTCTAAAGGCTTCACCTCTCCTCCAAGTTCATATGTCTGTTTAATGAATGGAATAAAACGCAAGAGGTGGTGAAGGGACGGTATGATCATGTATTTAAGGAATGCATCGTGTTATGCAAGTACACAGGCGGTAAAGTTAAGGTTGCAAAGGAATCTGTAATTCTTACATTGTAGCTGCTAGACTCTGCCACTGTAATATTTTCATATATTTATTATGTAGTGCAAACTGCTGCATCCAAAATAATAATATGTAATAAAAATAAGTCATAGCCGACTCACATCTAGTTACAATTATGTACAACAACCTAAGGACTCCAATATGCTCTACTGTAAAAAACGCAATGGCCAAAGTGGGCTAAGTGACATATTAAAACTTCAAACCTGAAATCTCCCTCTAGTGTTCCAGTAACAAATTTAAAATACTGGTATTTACAGTATTCTTTACAAACTCTGAAAAACATTACCTTTGGAAATCCCCAGCTTTTGTGTAACAGTTCTTGCAATTTTAGATGTCGTTGCATCACTGTAAAGATACACTTCATCCACACTGTGCCAGTCCACATGGTTGCGACTCAACTTCAGGCTATGAATAGCTGCAGCAAAAAGGAACAACAGTTAATTTAGATGGGTAACAGGGAAAAAATGCCTCTTCAAATAGAGAAAGAGAGAGAGATAACAGTGTAATTTACATACAGGTTAAACTCTGGCACTCCATTATACCTAAATCTGTACTACTCCTTACCTTGAAAAATTTTTACATTTAGGATTATTGTGGCCAGGACAAGCAGTAGTTTGGAGACCACCTCTGAGGACATTTCACATCAATTCTCCTCCCACCCCATCTTTGGATGGTAGGTTTCCAAAATATTCCCTTAGCTGAAAATAAAAACCGAGGGGGGCAGGACAACACATCCTGAAATACTGCAGCTGGGTGAGATGACCAGGTGGCTGCCACATGTACTCTCATCACTAGAAAAAGAGCAATTTCACTCCTATCTTGTCTCTCTTCTGTATGTACAGTAAGATCCCTGGTTGTGAATGTACTCTGCTGTAACACCGAGGCTTTCAAGGCTCCATTACTAGAAGGCTTCATTGCATCTCTTTCCTTTCAGAAATATCCAAAGCTGGAAATGCGGTTCAATGAGAAAGCTTCTGAATGAGTAATTTCTAGCACAGAACAGAATCTAGCTCTTTCAAAAAGCACTAAGAGCTGTACTGTTTTTTGTGCAGTTATTGTGTTTTCCAGATTTGGAACTGACTGAACTCTGGGACCAACCTCATGACACACTGCCTGATTGTCAGAATTAAGCACAATGGCCATGTTATAATGCAAATCAGAATCTCTCATCTAAGGCTTGGAGCCTGAATGAGCAAAGTAATTTTGATTTCACCTGCGTTTGAAAATCTGTTGCTTAAGTCTCATCTAATGTGGGACACGCAATGTTTGGAGAGCTGACAACAGCAACAGCCCCATAACCAAAAAAAAGTGTTATTTAACTGTCATTGGTCTTGCTAAAAGTCCGAAGTCATGGAAAATACCCACAGGGGTCGTTTTGGTTTGCAGGGATTTCTTTTTGTGGGTGTTTGCCCCCACCCCCAATAACAGTTCCAACCTGTCCCCTACTTGAAGGCAGTCAAATGAATTTTTTATACTCATCTGAAAACATTCTGAGAAAGTCTAAGCCATGATTATATCATATTTCAACTCTGCCAGAGCACAAACCAGACATTAAGGTAAAAGTTGTAAGCTTTCTCCTGGATTTTTTGTTTCTCTGCCAAGGCAAACACCCCTGGCATAGTCTGATGAAAAACTAAATGAAGTTTGTAAGAAACAAGAGCATTAGAAAAGGATTACCTCTTCTGCTCTAGCAAGTAACTGATTCACAGAAAATAACTAGAACTATATTGCTGGTTTACATTGACAGAGTAAGAAGAGAGAAGGAAGTAAGCCACTCTTTGAAGAGGAGACATGTCAGCTCAGGGTAACAACAGGCTAGAGCAAGAATCTGAGAACTCATAAATATCCCTGCAGATGCAGACGTAAGTCCATGGCCAAAAATCTCAATTTAGAACTGGAGAAGGAAAGCAAATCACCAATAAAACTTCCTCTTCCAGACTTGGAGACAATGCAACAGAGACTGTGATGTCCTGAGAGAGGCACACAATCGAGTGGCAAAGGTAAGGGGACCTCCTTGCACATGTTTCTGCAATCTCCTCCATCCTCAATTCCAAGACCAACGTAGACTTTTTATGTATTGTCTGGTAGGTCTTTAAGAGCTGTTCCACCCGCATTCTGTAAAATCCCTCCTGTAGTATGTTCTTGGGGAAGCTGACAGAGGAGGGCTGGAAGGCTGGAGAGTGTTGCGCTCAATGTCCAAAGCATGCAGAGGAAGAGATGGAGAGGCCTGTGGCTGAGTCGCTTATTACCACTGGAAGAATAAGCAGTTTGGGGAGAAGCGATCCTCAAATTCTTCTGGAATCAAGTCCAGCTTCTCTACTGGAAAGAATATACAGAAAGCAGTAGGTTTTCCCTACCCTGCATTAATTATTCTCACTTGGGAAGAACAAATTTCTAACTTTTATGGTGTTTATCAAAACCATGTATGTTGAAGGGCACATCAAAATCAACTACAAGACATGCAAGCACTGAGGAACTGCAAAAGAAATATCCAACACTATTTCTCTGCATACTTAATAATGCCATCAAAAGGGAACTTGAAAAATTTGGTCTACTGTTAACACAAGCACCACATGATATGACCAGTGATCTCCAGCAGAATCTTGTCTCTTCAAACTTACCCGAGATGTGTTGTTAACAAACACGATGCAGTCAAGCTCGGATATGTACTTTTACAGCACTTGGGACTACACACACTTCCTTTCTACTCAGCACTCAGAATTAAAAACATGTTCTAGCTTTTCAACCTACCGATTTGCCAGTAAGACTATAAACTTTGCAATTTTGACACAGTTTTTATTTTGCAACTCTTACTAAATTTTGTTTACCAACGCACTCACTGCTTTGCTTTTGAGTTCCTATCCATGCGTACATCCCAGAGCAAAGTCCAAATCAGCAGTAGAGACACTTAAGCACTGAAAAACAGTGCCTGCAAAGGTACCACGCACTCCAGTGCAGTACTTTGCAGAAGTCTGGATAATGCTGCCAGGGTGTCTATCTTACCAACCAGGAGGAGACATATTCCTTTAAAAGTTAACAAGAGTCACCTGGGACAAAACAAAGCTGGGTGCTCCATCTCGGCATTCTGCTTTGAAATCCCAAGGGATGCACCTTTTAAAAAGTCTGCCTGGGGATCAATGCACTCATTCCACAAGCTGACCACCCTCTTACTGAAGCGGGGTGAGATTTTGTCTCCCCTTTATATATATGTAAATAAAGTATATCCGAGATGTCTGTTCATCCTCAGACCCCTGGATGTAATGTTCACCAGTGGAACAGAAACCCCCTAATAAAGAAAAAGCTATCGCCCTAAGCTCCAGGCCCTCTTGGTGAGCAAAAATATCCCTTCAAAATATGAGTGACATCCCACTTGATGAATATCATTGGGCTTTCTCCATCCTTACATAAGATCTGTCTGGGGAGAGAAAAATGGTACACTCTTGCAGATCTGCATGGCAGAAACCCAGCAGAGAGAAGAACTACATAGCTGATATCAGTTATAAGGACAAATGATCCACAAGCCGTGTGCAAGAACAGCTAGGCAGGCAGTGGTTCCCTGTCACTATGCACCAGAGATACTCTTTTGGTACAAAAACAACACTGCAATAAGGTACCTCTTCATGAGGGCCAACACGGCGCCGAGGACTGTAAAGAGATTCTCAAGGCTCTCAAGAGCCCAACCAAAAGGAGCTTCTGCTTCTGACAACCCCAGAGTGGGAAGAAATGTCTTTGGAGAGGACTTGATAGCAATCTGAAAATAAGCATCCTGAAAAAACTGATATATGCAAACCACGATTTCCAGGTATGGGATAACAAGGGCTGCCACTGCTGTTTTGAAACTGAACACAGGAAAACAAAGATGTTTTCCTAGAAATGATAAGATAATGTGATTTACATTCTCTTTGCAGAACAAATGGCAACTGCCCTGTAAACTTCATTCATGCTGCAGACATGGTAAAAATGACAACACAGGAGCTTTTCATACCAAGAGATGTCACAGAGTGTCAGGAAGTCACCAAGTGATGTTGTAGAGTGGCTGACGAAGCTGAGTTGCAGAATTCAGATTAGGCAGCAGATATGTCACAGGGGAATACTCATGTTCATTTCTCTGCCTTCTGGGTCCTTCGTAAGCACACTTTCTGTGTTTGTGGATTCTCTCCAGGGCACCAGGCTAGGATGTTGCTGAGCTTCACTGAGATTTGACTGTGCCTATGGCATCTCTGAACATCAGGCACAGAAGATGAAGGGTCTCCCATGAAACCACTGGAAAGGAATCTCCCTCTGGACCCGACTTCCTGCAGCTTTGTTTTCAGATGAACTACTTCTCTGACACCATGCACAGCTTTCTTAGAAGGCATCTTTGTAAGTGCATCTTCCCTACGTGCAGAAAACCCTAGGTATTTTGTACACTGCTTAGTTTTTCAGGAATACCAACATCGACAGACACCTACAGTGTGAGTATGTGGAAGGCATAACCCCACTGTAGAGGGAAGACAGCCTGACACTAGATACTAGCAAGCAAGCCATGCAAAAACAAGGACAGAAGCATAGGGGAAGTGAGAGGGATCAAGAACTAACTTCTTTCAGCTGAAGAAATCAATGGTTACTATCACACAAACCTCCAGTTCCATCAAGAGAGATGAACGCAGGGGGAAAAAACCATCTAAAAAGTTTAAATATGAAAACTGGAATATAGAATACATATTCCTACAGCCTTGAAGAACCTCATCTCAGTTAGACCGCAGAAACTCATCTTAAGACAAAATAACTGGAGAATAACCGAGGAGTAGAAAACCTGCACTATTTTTTATACTGACAGCACAAAACCCATGGAGAAGCCAGGATGTGCACACTGCATGTGCACTGCTAGGGCAAACATCCTCCCAGATGAAGTGCTTGAGAAGCCAAACACCTCTAGCACCAAGTGCAGACAGACAGACACCTGAACACTGCATTTCATGGGGCCAGTAATCTAAAATTAAATACCTTTTAAGGTAAGCACCTGGGTTTTTAACTGATACTTTGCCACGGTTTAAAGCTAGCTTGTGAATGGAATACCTCTTTGGCTAGTTTGGGTCAGGTGTCCTGTTTCTGCTTCCTCCCGGCTTCCCCTCCTCCCAGGGCAGAGCATGAGGCTCAGAAAGTCCTTGGTCAGTCTAAACATTCTAAGCAGTAGCTAAAAACATTGGTGTTATGAGCACTGTTCCCAGATCAAAAGTCAGAAACACAGCACTGCATCAGCTACTAAGAAGGAGAAAAATGACTGCTACTGCTGAACCCAGGCCACTTGGCACCATGCAGCCACACTCCCAGACCTCCTTCTCCCCTCCCTGGGCAGGACAGGGAGGAGAACTGAAAGAGTGTAAACCCCACGGATTGTGATAAGAACAGTTTAATAACTAAAGTAGAGCATAATACTACTAGTAATAATAGTAAGAATAAGGGAAATATCAAGGGGAGAGAATGTAAGACTAAAAGGCAAAAAAAACCCCCCCAAACCCAAAAAATACAAGTGATGCACAATACAACTGCTCACCACCAGCTGACCCATACCCAGCCTGACCTGAGTAGCGATCTGGGCCTTCTGGGTAACTCCTCCCTGTTTATATACTAGGCATGATGTGCTGTGGTATGGAATACCCTTTTGGCTAGTTTGGGTCAGGTGTTCTGTCTCTGCTCCCTCCTGGATTCTTGTGGCCCTTCTGATTGTCAGAGCATGAGACTGAAAAGTCCTTGATCAGGGTAAGAGCTACTGAGCAATAACTTTAGTTGTTGTCAGTCTAACACATCAGTGTGTTATCAGCATCGTTCTCAAGACTAAAGCCAAAACACAGCACTGTACCAGCTACTAGGATGAAAATTAACTCTATCCTAGCAAAAAGCAGGTCATTCTTTCATTTACCTGCCAAGACCAAAGCATGGGGTGATTCTTTCCTACCTGAGTTTGACTATGCTCAAGTTAGAATAAACCTAGAGGAAAGCATCTTTGAACTGCTAATTGCTGATATTACCTGCATCTCTGTTATTCCAGTTAGACTAAAGACCAGAGAAGGGATACGTACCATACAGAAACCTCTTCTGCCTTCTTTTTTTCAGGTATTTTTAAATTAATCTTCTCTGCAATCAGTAAGCAGTTGCTTCTGCGCTAAAGCTGCCATATCATGCAGGTAGCTGAGAGCATAATTTGGCTGCTATTGTTCTTTCTTAAACAAGTCTCAAGTTCCGGTATGTAAACCTGGTATGTAAATCTACAGCTGGTATGTACAGCTGTGGATTTTAAAACCTTTTCTAATTTCTTTAAAAAACAAATGCAAAGCCACTAAAAAGGCTATTGCTCTTAATTAAAAAGGGCTGTTTAACATTGCTGGCATTTTGTATTGCACTTCACTACCTCCCAATTCATCAATGTCACTATTTGTTACATAAGCATCTTCTTTCGATATTTTAATTCAAGCATATTCATAATCACAACTGAACAAGAATTGGAGAAAAAAAACCCCAAAACTATGCAAAATAAATTCCAAATTACCATCACAAAATAAAAAGCAGAAATCTTTTCTTACTGATCAAAAGAGTAATTACACTTATTCACCTTTAACAGATTTGAGTTCAGTGTCTGAGAAGAGGCAGGAAAAACTTAACTATTTACTATTACAGCATCTTGATTTCAGGCATTTTCATTTGGACCCAATTATATAAAAATGTAGTTAAAAGAAGTCAAAAGGCAAACACCTATGCATGTCAAAATAAATTCTCATACTTTACATTATCCCTGGAGCTAAAAGAATGTATGGTATGACAAGAATAACTCTAAACCCATCACATGCATTTACATTTTTAATCAAGGGTGCAGTTTTCAGCAGTTTAGCTTCATGAAGTCACTAAAAATTTAATCTCTACTGGCTTTAACGGTGGCAGAGAAAGACCAGTGACAAGTACTTCTGAGCCTTCTGCAATCATTAATGGCTCCTGTAAGATCTACTCCCACTTTCTGAAGCAAATTTATACAACATCAGCTGCTGCAAAGTTCAAAATTGTGTTTTGCAACACAGTAGCCTTATCATGCATTCTGTACAGCTTCCCCTGTTCACATCATATGTCCAAAGTCTCATTTCATTCCAGTACTCACACAAAAGCTGCAGTAAAATACAATTTATAACATATAATTAAAGATGCATGCATTATTAAAAAAAAGTGGCAAATAAAACATTACCTAGTATAAACCCTCCGTCCCTTCTTTGGCATAATTTATCTTATACCAGGCTGCTGTTCTAAAAATTTGCTTTTAGTTTATTGACATAGCCAAACCACATCTAAAGAGTATAAGAAACAAACGTTTACAGTTTTCATCACAGTCACAAACAATCATAGTAAGGTTTACTGCATGATACTGCTGGCATCTACTTTCCCCCAAGATTCACAACACTTCTACATTTCTTCTAAGTATTTATGATGCTTTTTCCTTCCCTTTTAAAGAAGTGGCATTAATACAGCTCAAGAAATTGAAGCTTGTAAATCTAATGCACTTAACTGACATAAGCAAACTAGAATGTAAAGCTTTGTAAGCCAGGAGTACTACAAAGAAAGAAATCTACAATTACTGTACCTTTGGAATGCTTTCGCTTAAGACATGCAGCATCTGAATTCTTATATCCTCTCCATTTGAACAAAGAAGGGAGGGAGGAAGAAGGTAGGTAGTAGAGAACTAAAAGTAAAAACACTGAGTTTCAAAGTAAAATTTTTAAAAGGGTTGTCATTTCTTCATTATAAGGCACACTTTCTGAAAAAGCATATACACTTAAAGCACTGGTTTTGTAGCAAAATGTGTCAGGTCACATTAGCCAAATTCAACTTCTTCACTCTTCATAAATAGTTATGACATCACAACAAAGCTGAAGGTGTCAGTAAAAGACACCGGAGACACAGCACCATCAGATTCACCAAGTGCCTCTGCATTTACACATACAAAAGCATAATCACTGTACCTGGTGTAAGGTAGAACAGAGTAACGCTTTTTAAGGATACACAAAACATTTGAGAAACAAAAGCAAACAAATCAATTTTAAGCACAGCTCTATTATTTTCCCCAAGGAGTATAAGAGAATCACTGAAAGTTAGGTTAGACAAAATATCTTACTATTACCCTGTTCTACAAGTATTCAAGAAGCTGCCTTCCACAGAGAAGTGCCACCGGCATGCACACTGCCCACAGAGTGTGAGAGAAAAATCAACACTGAAGTAGTGACTTTGACTCTCCATCAAGCAGCTCTTGGTCTGAACACCACTGGTTAAATGCTGTTAGCAAAATATCTAGTCTGAGAACCTTTAAGCATCTGCTATGACCTGAGTTCATGGTTTGGTTTTATCTTACAATGGACTTGATATTACTGAAATCTCTTGAAAATGCTGCTCCTTTAATAGACTACTTTAGATGGGTCCACTGTCTGACTAAGTAAGCATAAAAAGCAGTTGCTAAATCTTATGTTATTCCTAAGTTTTAAGCTTATTGACTGCTAAAAATGTATTCTGATACCCTTTTTATATCTCCTTAAAAATGGTTTCAGCTGAAATATTGCTTCCTGTAATATGAAGCTTAAATATGCTTCATAAGTGTTATAACCTAGGTTTTTCTGAGAAATATTTATAGAATTATTTTACAGTAGTAATATATTTAACTGTAATGACTGGGTATATGCAATACAAGAAAAGTCAAGAAGACACAGAGATAAAACCCATTCTCAGTGTGATAAAATAAACACCACAGATATTTATACATTTTAAGGGCTGAAGTTGGTACTGAATAGTTAAAATTTGGAACCTAAGAATTTAAATCAGAATGTCACCTTACACCTTGTGCTGATATGAATTTATGTACATTAAGTTTGAAGAAAGACTTGTTCTCAAGAAGGACAAGCAAAGCCAATATGCAAAAAGGCATAGTGCTACCCGGATGAAGGAAAAAAAATTGTACTCAACAAATGAACGCAAGGACCCAGGAACCTCCCAGTATTGTCTACATGTCAACAGAGTGGCAGACCAACAAATGAGACTTGGAAGCCCACATACACTGTAACGCTAGCACAGCATCTCATTTAGGGGTTTATGGTGTCCTCAGAGCTGACTGTTTTTAGCATGGACCTGAGCAGCAAATGCCAAGCTCTATTCCTCTATACAACTATACATGACAGAGTGGTCCACATTAAACCTTAAAGAGCATTCAGTTCTCAACCCTTGCCATGGGCAGGGACACCTTTCATGATAACTCTCATTTTGCCCAGAAAAATTATGTAAAATACTATATGCAATGACAAGCCAGAACATGCCTTCCTGAATCTGCTCATATGCAGATTTGCACTTGTGCAAATTTGTGATTTGCTCAAATGCAGGCTGCAGACATTTGGTTTCACAATAAAGCAGTCGAAATGGCAGCCAAACCCCTAATTCCTCATCCTAAGTGTGGTTTCCTCCTCAAGCTGTATCGGTTACTCTGCCTCAAAAGACAGAATAGCAATGTCCTTTCCTGTATCTATCAACAATAAAATGAACTACTTAACCTGAAAAAAGCATGCGGAATTTGGCCAGGATCAAAGCAGACTCTGGGCTGATGAGAAGTGAAATAGAGTGTGGTTAAGTTATTCAGGAGACAGGTTATGCCCCTGCAGCGTTTGCTTGCATGAGAACTTCAGCAGCATTCCTCTGGCCTGGTTTTAGAGACCTTGGGAAGAAGGGCTCTCTGCAGAGTGAATGAAGAGAGAGTGAGGCTCATGGGCACAGCATCCCTCCCTGACACACATGCATTCTGCCTCATCTGTGGTGGTCCGAGGCATCAGCTATCACATGCCAGCACCTTCTGTGCATGCTGCACTTCAGAGGCTGCCAGTCAGGATGGCTGACCTTTTACATGTTGCATATGCCAACACATTCAGAACCAAATATTCCTCCAGAAATCTCAGAAATTTGACTAATTTTCATAACCAACACAGTTAGGAACCACATCTGTGAATTCCTACAGGACATAACCTTCTCAGAAACAAATCCAGGCCAACTGGATATGGCCAATCTATAAGTCACATTAACCCAGAGAAATAAAGTGCCTCATTTCTGTGATCTGCCATAACAATTCACCTGAGAAAGACATGCCACTGCTGACACCAACAGCTCAACAGATCACTAAAGAGGATCAGACATCATGAGGAGTCAGTGGACATCAGGCACCATAAACACATTTTATTTTGAAGGCATGAAATTAAATACTTTATGAGGATGACAGCCAAAATACCACTACAGATCTTTCAGCAGAGGGATCTCCCACTGAAACAGTGGTCTCCAGGCTACCTCATGGAGAACAGAACTTGAGAAATCATTCACCTAAACACTGTCATATGCTTCCTGCTACCTTCAGCATTTACAGCTTCACATGCTCCCAAAGAGCACTGAAAGATAGCATAGGTATTATGTTCCTTACAGGCCACAGGCTAGAGATCCTATTCTGAAAGATTCTGCATTTTCAAGAGGTTTGCTTGGATTGAGAGTTTAATAATGGGGCATTTATTCATCAATATCCCATCACCAACAAAAGCCCCGAATGAGGCTTAGTGATTTCACATTTTTTTCCACATTTTATTCCCCTCCCAATAAAGAACAATCAGCCATTGTAATTACCTCCCCAGGGAAGTAGTGAATTCCTCAACACTGAACACTTTTAAGATTTGGCTGGACAGGGTGCTGGGACATCTAGTCTAGGCCATGCTTTGCTTAGAAAGGCTGGACCAATTGATTGTTGAGGTCCCTTCCAACCTGGTATTCAACGATTCTATGATACCCTGTTACCATACTGCAACCCAGAAGCAGAACTAATAAAGCAGATCACTGGAGTGGGAAATGGTTTTTTTAGATGCAAGCACACTCTCCTAACCTATATCCCAAAATTAAAGATACAAGGAAAGAAGATGGACATTGCATGCTGAGCAGCTTTACAGGTAATGCACATAGTGCTTGCTGTCATTTTTTGCAGGGATTGACTCATCTGTGTGGATTACTTCACACATAGATGGGAAGCAGCACTACTTGCCCTGTTCTGAAAGAGGTCAATTCCATTGCTGGCAATGCACTGGGCAGGCTGCTAAAAAGCTAAGGGTGCTAAACATCTAGTAAAGTAGCTAGCAATTCTGTCTCCTTCACAAAAAGATTTCAGAGAACAATATAATAAATAAATAAATAAAATTAAATTGCAAATAAATTCTGAGCAGAGTCTTACAGACTAAGCTTCAGGCTATCATATGCTGCCCTGAGTTAGCAGGCTGAGTAAGAGAAAATAATCCAGAACAGGAGCAGCAAAGTTGAATGGCTCCTAACTTCTCAGCCTACTGCCACTCTTTAGAGCATGGCTGGGGTCAAATCAAGAGCTGATAGGTTTGTCTACTGCATCAACAAGATGCTTGTTGACAAGCTAATTTTTTGTTATTCATTATGCAAACTGGCATGTTCATATAAAAGAATAATTATGCCTGAGTATTACAGCAGATTGTATTAATTTTGCTGAGATGAGGTACAACGCATTTACAATGCTTTATCATAGCATTGAATAGTTGCTTCTTTTCCCAATGATATTTGTAAATACCTATTCTAACTTTCAGTAGTCTTAAATAACAGCTAACTGTAGACCTTGATGGGAACAAAATATGATTCATAAAGGATGCAATTACAACCAATTGTAGCAACAAACTGTAGCATTTAAGAAATTTATAAACAGAATTCAGCACTTCTCCAACTAATTATGTTTATTTCACCAGCAATAATGCAAGTTGTAAAGCTTATCCCAGTGCCACGTGCAGACGGCAATCACGGATGCCAGTTGATCAGAGATGCATTGAGAGGCATGTTACAACGCCAAAATCACTTTTCATATTTACTGTTAGCTAGAATTTTCCTGCAACTCCTATTACTACCAAAAAAAAAATCTACTGAAAGTTATTGGTGACTTGACACGCGTTCCATTTTGAAGTGACTGCAGACATAGCTTGGGTTTGTCAGTTTTGCATTTTTAAAAATAAACCTTCAGTTTTAGGCAAGGCACTGGTGTCTGAATATGAAGTATCTTTCTTTCATCTTCTATGTTTTCATAAATACCAGGATTGTCTCTTTTTCATTTCTCTCCCTACTCTCTCCAACTTCACATCTGAAAATTTCTGCTCCACAGACCAGACGTTTTCTAGAACAAAGCCTGAATTCTCTTCCTTACTTGGTAAGGAGAATCCAAGTACAACTGAAGCAACCATTCCTTCTTTTAGAAATTAAATTTTCAAAGGCTGGAAGCACTCGGCAGCCATAAGGATGTGCTTGCCATACACACTAGCACAAACAGCACTGCTCTCACAGTGAGTGTACAGCTCTACTACCAAAGCTGAGCTTTGCACCAGTCCCCTGAAACAAGAAATCAGTACAAGCAGACAGAAATACACATAAAAGTGCCTTTCAGAAGGGCAGTTGTACTGTCGTACCATTTTATGCACCTACCTAACAGAGCTGTTAAAGCAGATGACTGCACTGCAGGCTTGGCCAGGAGAAAAGTTCTTTTAAAGTAGCAGAAATAGAAAATAAATATTCATAGATTTTTTGCTAGCTTTGAGGGAGTCAGAAACTTAACCACTGTCCTCCGTCTGTACTGCTGAAAAATCTACCTAGAGTCAGAAAATTATATTCTGGTTTTCCTTACAGTAATTACAGAAGTACCTTGAATGCTGCCTCGCTTCCAATCTATTAACAAGCTTTTATTTGTGTGGTCATATAGTTCACTTGTCATACTTGTGGCCAAATCCCAGCCACTCCTACACTCTGTAACTGCTTTGCACAAAGCTGTAGTTTCAAGAGTTCAAAAACAAAGTTGCTTGATAAAGAACAACACAACCAGAACAATTGTGAGGCTCTGTACTTGCAGCTCTTGATTTGTAGATTGTTCACCAAGTGAAAACCAACAAACAAAAGGGAAAGTGTGAAAGTCAAAAATACTGCACTTCTGCTGTGCTATGCTTACCCTGAGCAACCAATACAACTGTGTATATTAAATAATACATCAGTAATTTCAGAAGGCTGCTCTTAAAAACCTTAAATGTATTTGTGACTGAGATTTCCAGGAACACTAACTGAATGTCCTCAGCCTAGTCATTAAACTGGAAGGGCTCCCATAACAGAATGAAAACACCCCAAGATTTGTCATAGTTGAAAACTACTTTAATAAATTCACAGACTGAACGAGAACAGAAAATGAAATGTGATCTTTAAAACTGATATTCCCTTTAGGGCAGAATTAGGAATGCTGGCCAGACAGCTAATACCCAGTTTGCATTTGGACATTGACTCTTCTTATACCATCAAGAGATTTCAGTTTGAAATGAGATTTCAAACATAGACAAAAGGTAGGAAGCAAAATGGGAACAAGAAGTTCTTCAGCCATTAATATAATTTTTACAGTGTTCATCAAATGTGCTGCAGCAGGAAAACCTGCAACATCAAGATATGCTGAATAATGGGAGAGCAAACTGATGTCTATAACAATGTTCTCCACCATGTAGGATAGAAAACAGATCACATTATAAAAACCAGACCACAACTGTCCAGGGAGCATACTATAAAAGTAGTAATCTAAACAATCTTACCCTCCTTCCTGTCAACAGGTTTTGCCTGTTCTTCTATATCAAAGCTCTCCTGCAGCTGCTGGCCTTTGAAGCAGTTGAGATGCTCCTGTTCTATTAAGTTACCTTCCTCCTCTTCCAAAGGTTGCCATGTGCCATCAATAAACCACTGTCCACGCATCACAGGGATCTTTTCTGATTCTAAAAATCAAAAGAGATATTTTTTAATTTATTTTTTTTTTATGCAACAGATCACAAACTGACAGCAGATAAAAGGGAAAGGGAATTAGAGGAAAAGGGAACTCTGGTGTTTTGATGAGAAAGTTACACTCCTGCTGCTGGGACCTCTAACAAGGTAACCCCAAATGCCTTGACAAGGCACCACCACCTTTTCCATTGGGCTGAAATGAGTAGTGAAATAAGTATTAATTTGTTAACACCTGAGCTAATAGGGACAAATCTTCAGAGTGTGTGTGAGGATGCGAGCGATGGACAGAAAGAGGCAAAATCTGTAAAATTTATTAAGGATTAAGTTCAAACAACAGTCCAGCTTTCATAGGAAGTACCCCTCTCTTCCTTGCAGTCTTGAGTTTTCAAAAAATTAGGAACTTTGTAAGACACATGCTGCTCTATAAAATTTGGCTGATAACATGAAACCAACAGTTGTCATCAAGAGAATGCAGAATCAAGAGAAGATACAAAACCCCTCAAGCTCACCCTGACTGCACAGGGCCTTGTTTCCTTTGCGAACTGCGCTTACAATAACCCAAATTACACATCAATTAGCACAAAGGGTGGAATTTAAAGACGAAAGGGGTTTTTTTACTAAAATCAGTCTTTCACTGGGGGCTGTTTTCAGTCACTGTCATTCTAGTTTCAGCTTTGGCACCCCAAATGAGGAACCTGGGTGCTCAGTGCTTGCTGCTCACGTGACAAAAGACAAGCCTATGAAAAATGTATCCTAGTGCTTATTCTTCATCAAACTGCACTTGATGCCCACACTAACCACCGGGGCTGTAGGGAGCAAGAATTCTCCTCTTATACACATCCCTGGCAAGCAAACTGAGACAATAACATCCATTGTAGCTCAGCTCAGAATTTCTCCTCCTACATCTGGAAAAGAAAGAAGGAGAAATACCATTTGCGCCTGTGCTCTACAAGCCTGTAACCCCAAGACCCCAACCTCCAGCCTCATGGGAACAGCACAGATATAGGTCTGCTGAGACCCAGAGCAGTTGGACCATGGAGATCCAAGTGCCTGCTAATATGCGCTGCTGTACATTGCAGATGTATAGAGACTTGTCCAAATGCAAATGCCGCATGCGTGCAGATTCCTGCAGAAGTTTAGCTCTGTGAAGCAGCCAAGAATTCAACCACAAAAGAAGAGGCTCAAAAAGGAGATGGGGGGGAGGTCGGGAAACAGACTTTACTACTCAAATACCTGTATTTTCCCCCCCTGGAAAAGAGAAAAAAGCTGGTAAGGCCAGCTTGGGAAAGAAACAATAGATGCAAAGAAACAGTAAACTAAAATTAGGTAAAAAAGCAAACAGGAAACAATAGAGAAACAATAGAGAGCATGGAGATCTTAGAGTCACTGATCTATCCCCAGACCAGTACAAAGTTCAGCTGGGCAAGGTGACCCAGCCAAGGGCAGTGGTTTTTAGCCCAGGCACACCACTGTTAGCGCAGTCACTAGCTCAGGTTGTGGAATCATCTGCTTCGCAGAGCACTGAGCACCACACCAGGACTGGGCATGTCCCACTAAGCTTGACAGCAGATCAGAAGACTTTGCGCTGCTCTCCACTACAGACATGACACTACTGCTCATTGCTCCTGTGGACACTAGTATATACCAGAAATGTTTTTCCTACTGTTTGCAGATAAGAATGTAACAGAGAATTGCAAGCACCTCCGTAATTTGCTTGGAACCTCTGAACTACTCTAAATTCTTCATCCCTCAGGTCATTTCACCTACAAGCTATGAAAGTAAAAGGAAAAATCTCCTTGCAATAATCTCCCTACAGGGCAAGTAACACTCAAAGTGATCCAAACCCTATTTTAAAACCTTTCCCATAACAGGTTTACAGAAAAACATTGTGTACACAGTACTAGAAATGATGATAAGCTTTTAGCACCCCACGTTTGTAACAGAAGGAGGGCACACTTGCAAGTGATGGCATCCTTAAGCTATGCCTGAAACAGCCTGAAGCAATCAGTGAGGAAAGGTCAACAGCAGTGAAGCTCTCAGTGGGGAGGGATGCAGATGCCGGAAGCAGATCATCTGGAGCAAAGAGCCCAGATTACCACTGGACTTCCCTCACTTGGTGCTGGCACACATGCTTGCCCAGTTACCCAAGCATTCTCATGACTGGGAATCCTGCAGGCAACCTTCTAGAACAGTGCCTCTGTGCACACGTGGCACAAGGCAGAGAGCGAATTTCCCAAAACAGTGGCTACAGGCACTGCCAGCCTCTCTCATCCCAGCTTCTCACAGATCCCGGATTTCTTTGGCAGGCATCTGGCATGCTGGATCACCCCTTCCAAGTCACCCAAAGCCCCATTCAAACTTTGTGATCCCCCTGGATCCTCAGCTCTGCCTGTGTACAACACAGACAATTTGGGTGTTCTTGGTCTGTCCAAAATGCAGACAGAAGTGCAAGACCCAGTTCTGCCATTCAATTTCTGTTTGCGCTGGTAAAATAGCCATTCCAGATAAGAGCCAATTGTTATGCACTCAATTTCTAATGTTTTGTCTGTTGATGACCCATCAGATGAATAAAGAAGTCTGACAGTTCAGTGGGCATAGTTATTTAATGAAAATTAATCCCAAACATATCAGAAGAACAAAAGGTCTGAATGGCTTTAAACTGCAGAAATTAATAGTCCCTATAACATAGATTCAACTGTCCATGAAAATTTAAGCTAACTTTGAGGTCTACAACCCATCAATGAATCATGAAACGTGTATTTAGTTTTCATGAAATGAAAGTTAATCACAGCAATGCTAGCTGTCACCATATACAGTAGCCTCTCATCACGCACTTCTCTTAAGCTTTGCTGTACACCCTTACATTTCACACAGTCAGATATATGCATTTTTCAGCAGAGCTAATACACACAGATCCAGTTAGGCTGCCCTTACAAACAAAGCACTGTCTGCAGGAAGAAATGAAATGCACATAACATGTGAACGTAGAGAAAGGATCCCATTGTGGTTGAACCAATGACACAACTACGTCAAATGTTGATCCTCATTGGGAAAATCTGTAGGCAATTCCTTAATTCTTGACTAGGCGTTCTGATGAGACTCCATTCATTGAATCCATAAAAAGACAGCTTTTTTAAATAATATGAATACTATTTTGTACTCCAAACTAAGCGAACACAAGACACTCCTTTTCCAGTTTTGAAGTGCTTTAAGACTTTCACATCAGAATTTCCACCCACAGATTTCTAAAATTCTAAATATAAAGCATTAAAATAAGCATTTTCAGGCTCTTTTTGGCTGAGAGAAACTTTCCCATAGTGGTTCTTTACAAGGGCAGACTGTAGCACTCAAACATTAAATGGGCCCTGCCTTTTCCACAAAGGTTCAGCCAGGAAAAATTGGCATGTTTCAAATAAAATTATTGTAAAGTCCTTACAGGATAATTTAGTTCACGAATAAACCCACATATCTGTCTCTGGGTCTGGAAAGGGCATTTATATGGAAATATATCACTTCCAGATCAAAAGGCAGATTATTATGGAACTTTGTTTCCAAACCAGGGATTTGAAACTTGAGTGAGGGAATTCTGTTTTCCAAAGCTCAGTGGGATTTTAGGGGGACTCAAAAGCTGGGGTTTTTTGTCCCCTCCTTTGAGCTGCTGCACACTATGTGCGCAGTCACAGCACGCTGCTCTACAAGCCTGTCTTATTTCACATTGCCAGCTGGATGGCAGATTTGATCACTGTTCTGCTGGGAAACCTCAAGCAAAAACCATCTGACAAAAGAAACAAGTAAATGGCATTTCCCTCCATCAGAAGCACAGTTTGATTTTAAGAAACCGGAACAGTGTCATTCAGAACCGAAACAAATTTCTGATCACAGCTCACAAAGAACCATTTTCTCTTTCTCATGAGAGAAGAGGCTTGGTAATGTGGGAAAGAATACTGTCCAATTAACACCTGTATTTTCAAAACTGAGCAATGTTAGCTCTGAATGGACTCTTCATTAGGGACTGTAGCGACAGGCAAGGAGTAACAGGTTCAAACTTAAACAAGGGAAGTTTAGGTTAAACATAAGGAAGAAGTTCTTTACTATGAGGGCGGTGAGGCACTGGCACAGGTTGCCCAGAGAAGCTGTGAATGCTCCATCCCTGGCAGTGTTCAAGGCCAGGTTGGACAGAGTCTTGGGTGACATGGTTAATGTGTGTTGAGGGTTGCAACTTGATGATCTTAAGGTCCTTTTCAACCCAAACCATTCTATGATTCTATTTTATTAGAAACATATAATGGTGGATTTCAGTCAAAGTTGAACACCAATCACAACGATAACAGCCTACTGATGTTAAAAGTCACCAGTTCCAAAAGCAAGTGGCATTTCAGTTATGAAGAAAGAGAAGTATATTACACTGAATACCCTGGACTGGTGGGGAAATGAGGCAACTGCAATGTAAGCAGAGATTTTTCAGTATAATCTCTTGATTATGGGAAAGATTAACACGTTACTCTTACACCTTCCTAAGCACAATTTCTCTGCTTAATCTTGGACATGTGCTGCTATTCATCAAAAATATGCGATTCACCAAGACAACTTGATGCAAATTATTACAGTAATCTCCATTAAAAAGGGATGAACCCAACTTGCCATTTTAGGACCCAATTCCTCTCACTCCCATCCACCTTCAAAAACTTCATATATCTCCTGGATATTCCGATGATTTTAGGAAGCTTAAACTACATTCCTCCAGTTATTTTTTGTTTTACGGGAGAATTAAATACACTGATCTCTTGATCATGTTGTAATTTAACTTTTTTTCCAAATCTATAAGCAGAAAGTATTATTTATCTTTGTCCCTACAATCTTGATCGCCAGGAAAGGACTTCCCTTTATTTTTTGACTGCCTTAAGCCTTACGCCACATAATCTGCAATCGGCAGTGCTTCAGACCAAAAGATAGCAGCGTATCTGGCCAGTTGTACACTTGCATGGTTTATTTATGCAATGGGAATTCCTAAATAAATTTGAATGGCAGGAATTAGAAGCAAATGAAAGGCACTTTATTTTAATTAGTCATACATATTTTACTACTTTTAGAGAAAATTAGTTTAAGAGATCTAGACTGCAACAAAGGGTTTATTTTTACACAGAAAAAGGTCTTTTTTTCCTGAAAATCCACATAAGAATACGAGTGCTGTAATTAATGTGATGAGACAAGAACATGAGTGATTTGCATTATGATAATTACCTAAATCCTCTGAATAACAAAAATTATGTTAAAATAAAAACTGCATGCAACATGTAGTATACACATGTATGGTGTTTTATATATGTATATTCCCTTTTGTGAGGATCTTTAAACTGTGCGATCACACCCAATGTAAACTGCATAAATAGCAAACTAATCCATCAGAACACAGTATGAAAAGTAAAAAGTGAGCAGAATTTGCCTTAATTTTTCTTCTCGTGCTACTACAGCAATGCTGTCATTTGTTTCCTGCCACCACATGGGTTCAAATGGTGTACACCTAAATGTAAACATTGTATAGGTCAAAGTGCGGCTCATATAACCCTCTTTCACCTTTCTTGATTCAAAACCAGGAAACTGCTGTAAAACAAAGATGGAACAGAGATAATAACTAAAGATTAGCAAACAGAGCTTAAACAAGCAGCCAAAAGGAGGTCTGCTTCAGAAATATCAACATCAGCTACCATGCAACTTGAAGACAGAATAAAATCGTAAGGGAGCAAGATTCAATAAACTTCTGCCTCATTGCTTCAAAGCTGAGGTCCTGTTGAGAAGGCTTGATGGCAAAGTTAAGGCATTTCTGGCACTATTCACTCATCAGTCTCAAGACAGCTATAACAATTCACCCACAAATGAGATTTAAAAGTTTAATATAATATTCACAAGCTCAGAAATATAAATTAAACCTGGTGTTTTGTTGGGATTGACAACCCCAATTTCCTAGCTCTCCAAGACCAAAGCCAAGAGGTTGGACAAGAAACACAAGCTCCTAAAATGCTATTGGTTCAAGATGCTTTTCAGGGCAGTAATTTCAGATTCCTGCTCTTCAGCATGGTAACTTCTGTTCCCAAAATTTCACTTCCTTATTACTACAGTTGCAAACAATTTTCAGCGTGTGAAGATAACATCTGCACAAGCTAAAGGTAACCATGAAGCTTACCATATGTGATATCTGAAGCTGAAAGTTACTCAAATAATGAAGTGCCCACACATTTACCAAGGAAAAAAAAATCCAGGGCGAAATCAGTCTTCCCCCTGCACATGCAAAAGGCATGCTAAAAAATGATGAGCATCATACGTCTTGGAGCACTGCATTCCTACCAACCACAATACATACAAGAACTTGCGTGTTGACAAGAGTCACTGAAATACATGTATTCCACAACAACAAGGGTAATGCAAGAGGCTTTTAAAAATTTGCTATCCATTCCTGTTGTATCAGGCCTAAAATTACATTTTTGGTATATTAACTACTGTACAGCCTTTAAGCCTTTGCACTAGTGCAAACACCACTAAGTATAAGGATGGGTATTACACAACCTCTGCATCAGTGTTCTTCCTACCCACCCGGCAGCTATGGCTACAAAGGGCTCTACAGTAATAATGATTTGCAGATTCTATTTTTGCCAATGCAAATGCACAGCATGCAGTCTGCAGGACAAGATCTGTTCCTCTTACTTAGTTCCCCTCATGGCTGGGTTTGGAGTGCCTTGTAAAGGAAAAAAAGGAAAGAAAAACTCATGAGGTCAGGAAGCTTTATTATGAAACTAGACGGTTACAGAAACCGACCATGAGATTGAATATTCCTATGTTTTAACTGTCAGTGATCATGCATGCTGGGTGAACAGATGTTATAATAAAATAATCCCAAACTAACACTGGCACAGGTTGCCCAGAGAAGCTGTGGTTGTCCCATCCCTGCAGTGCTCAAGGCCAGGTTGGATGGGGCTTGGAGCAACCTGGTCCAGTGGAAGGTGTCGCTATCTGTGGCAGGGAGTTGGAACTGGAGGAGCTTTAAGGTCCCTTCCAACCGAAACCATTCTACAATGTGATTATTTCATGTTTGCTTAGTAACATAACAGACTTTTTGATATTTTTTTAATAGCTTAATGTTACACAGCTTTCTAGCTATTACTCAACATATTATTTCAAAATAGAGCATATTACTAACACTTTAAAAAATGGAATTGCTCATTTAAGCACAGCCTGGATGACTTCCCTTTGTTTAACAAACACAAACACATGAAATCTCATTCTGCTCTTTCAAAAGGAAAAACATAACCTGAAAAGGAGTTCAAGGGTGAAATCCTGGCCTCAGAAAACTTAACAGAGCTACATGAAATTACAGAGCCAGACGTTTTTTTTAATTCTGAGATGAAAAGAGATTTAATTCACTGAGCAGTAAAGGATATTATGTTGCTGGTCCATCAAGTAATTCTAAATTGCGTTACTGAGGCGATTTAAAAAATACAGGTGGATGCTACTTTTGAGTTTCACAGAGACTAAGCACATTCTTTCCAGACTCTGATCTATGAGAGCAGCTATACATGCAAGCCTGTGCTTTTGCTTCAGTTAGACACACCAAGGGAGGAACATGTTTTGCTCCACTGCAAATGTGAAATTGCCTGTTTACCAAGACTGCCTCAAGTATTCAAGCAATAGCTTGAATGTTTTTCCCTGAACCATTTTTAATCAGTTTACATTATGAACTGAGCAATCCAAAAGGATAATGAAACTCTGATCCTTGGGGCTGGTTCAGATGTAAACAGAACCCCTCAAACAGAAGGAACCCCTCAAAAAGAGGCAAATGCCCTCAAAGTCATCTCTCATCTCAATTGCTACATATTACCCCAAAAGATAGCGTATACTGTTTTTCAAGTACGATTTTGCTGGTTTAAAATAGTAGTTAAATTAACACCTCTACAACTGCTCTTTACATAGACCTGAACTTGATGGTCCAAGTCAAAATCCTAAAGCTTACCTTATTAGCCATGCCAATGATGAGCAGGAAGTGCTCACCAAAAAACCTTGGACTGTGGAAACATGAAATAGGGCTACAGTTTCACGTTTAGAGCTTTATTTTTATTGAATTCTTAAAATTGCTTACCAAATTTCAATACTAGTATACTAAAGTGAAGCAATTCCACCACTGGCATTGGCTGCTGGGGTCAGTAAGCTGTAGGAGCCAGTCCCCTTATCAGCTATTTCCTCATGGAGAGAAACTTGCATTTTTTGAAACTGTATTATGTGAAAACTAAACCAGTCCACAAAAGAGTAGCCATGCCACATGACAAACATGTGAGTACCTCCTAAAAGGTAAGCATGTGCTCAAATTCCATTGAAAGTCACAGGACATTTGCACAATCACACCCTCTGCTCAGTGTGTGCGCTCTCCTGGTACATGCTCATCAATTGGTCTTTGCTAGCAAGCTCTCACCAGCACTGAGCAGCAACGGTCATGTACATATCGCTTAAGCAAGTAGGTTCCTACACAGAAGTATCTCTTCTACAATAAAAAGCAAGAGTTTTCCTGCGCATGCCTCAGACCTACCACTGACGACCAAGATGAAGATACCTAAGGACAAAATAACCTCTTCTCTAATCCTCTTCTCGCTTCTCCTCTGCAGGGACTTTTTCTGCACTCTCCTAACCTCATTTCCTTTCTCCATCTACTTCACCCCAACTCCTGATTCCCCAACCCCTTCATCCCCAGATTTCACTTTTTCCCCCAAATTTTTTACCCGATATGGCTTTCCCCCATTCTAAGATGAAAAGAGATTTAATTCATTATTTTAGTTTCTTTCATCTTAAATATCACTGCCTGGGATCTCAGTTGCATCTCATATTCCCTTCATCCCACCACTTACTAAACATGCTATCTACAACACTTACAATCTCCGGAGCTTCTCCTCTCCAGCTCCACACAAGGCACACTCTAGAATGGCTTCAGGTACTGGCAACCCACCCAAACAGCTCATATCACACTAGTGATCTTTTCTCTGTCCAACATTCAAATCTACTACTTCATTTTCACTTTTTTTCAACCTTAGAGATACCACTGAGAGAATTTATTATGCTTATTTTAATTTCTTGCACTTTACTTTCATTTAGCCCTTCGGCCTACTGACTCACAATGTCAGCTCTCACAGATTCTTGTTGAACTCCTTAGAACAAAAGAGTTTTGCAAAGATGTCTTTGCCGTCATATCATTTTTTCCCCTATTCAGCATCTCCCCCTTACACACATATACGCAGAAATTCACCTATCATTATCTTCAATCTAGCTGTCACCTCCAAATTACATTCCATTCTATTTCTTTGACATTGCCAGACGAATCAGTATTCAAACACGAATTAAGTCAGAACATTAATCCTGATCCTTCTCATCCGACAAACATTTTCAGCTTCCTCAGCTACAGTGGATAACATCCTGTCACCCACAACTTGTAAACCAAGAATTCCCTGCATCTCTGCCTTTGTGTTGACCACGTCCAGCAGGTAATGTGTTGGACCACACTGAAGGGCAAGCACAACTTGCTTTCCATCCCTAAGTCCCTCCTTAGCTACTCTGCTGTAGCTGACACCATCCACTGGAGAATGATTCTGTGATTCTGGTATCATTTACAGGAGTAAGACAGCAAATTCATTTCACTTAAGAAATGCCTGTAAACCAAATTCATAAAAGCTGAGGACACAGAACAAACTCTCCTTCAAAGATATATCAGAGTGCTGACACCTCCTACACGGTCTAGTAAAAGCATCCTAAATGTCACAAGTTCTTTCTACTGAAAGAAGAAAATGTACAACAGACCATAAACATAACCAGAACATACATACAAACACATGTAATTTGTGACTTAATACAACAGAGTACTGCAAATCTAAAAATTGTTCCACCTATATGCATTAGGCCTTCTGGTGAGGAAGGAGGTGGCCAAAACTAAGCTACAAGATACTTTTGGAAGGGTTGTATGGTAAGAATAGAAGCAAAAAGGTAAAACCCAGGAAATATTTTGAATAGCGAAAGCAACACTTCATCTTGCCAAGTAAATTAGCAGTACTGCATCTGCAAAATAACAACATACCTGGAGAAAAAAGCAAGATAACAGTATGCAGGAATTCAGCCTTCAATCAGAGGTCTTTTACATAAACAAAATTGCGCCAACCAACTTCAAAGACTGTCCAACAATACCAAAAGCAATGTTCTAAGCACATGTAAAGCCACTAAAAAGGTGTTCTGCGGCTAGGAACAAACAAATGCAAGCTACAAGCATGCTTTATCACTTTCCTCATGTATCTGTTTTAATACAATTTCTGCTCCAGAATACAAACCAAACCCCATAAACTAAACACACAGACTCAGAAGCAATATCAGACACTGATTAAAACGGCCTGGCAAGAGTTCTAGTGGGGCCTCAAGATGAGTTCGGGGTTGCCAGACCGTAGAGTGTCAACATACAAATTTATGCTGTCTGTCGTCTCCAGGGAAGGCACAAGCACCCAACTCTCCTGCACAAGGCAGACAACTGAGAAGCACCTTACAGCTCCAAAATGTTTATTTTTAGCCTTGACAGTGCAGCCCAAAGAACCACCCCCAGTGGCTGAGGAACAAAAGGCTCAGTATCTTACTGCTAATGTCTACATCCTACATCAAAACAAGCCCACAATAAAACAAAATCCACTAAGAAAATAGCCTTTTGCAATCATCTGGTGCCACGTATCAACTATTATACTCCAAGACCTCTCGGTAATCTTGACCAACTCTAAGTTCAAAGGACAGATAACAGTGCCCTGGCATTCGCGTCTCATTCTGCACAAGCTCAACCTGCAGAAGCTTTTCACAAGGTGCCAACAACTGCCACTTGTTCCAGTTTACAAAGGAGCTCACAGAAGGCTTACAAAAGAAAATGTAGGGTCTTGGATATTTACTTCAGTCCAAGCTTAAAGGCACCTAAAACGGTTTTTAAAAGCTGCCCAATTCCAGCCTGAGCATACAAATTTTATAACGAAGACCCAGTAGTCCACTCTGTGTTCACAGGTATTTCCATGCTAAGATCAATAAAACATCTGGTATATCAGACCTTACATCTTTACTCAGGGATAGTCCTACTGATTTTCTTTTTCTTTAATGCAACAAGAGGTATTTTACTTAACAGACTTCTGTAACTTGACAATGTAACCATCAAAAAGCAAGGGAAAAAGCAAACACCAGGCAGGGCAATAGCTGCATGGAACAAAATCACAAGCCAAGGAACACGACAAGAGTCACGGAGAAGTCCACAGGCTATGGATTTAACAGAATTACTCACGACTTAGACAACTAGGCTGAGTAACTTTATAGAAAAATGGTTGTAAAGCAGCCTGCTTCAACTGGGAGGGCAGAAAACAGCTGGATAATCTAAGAAGACGCAAACAGAAGACCCTTGTATAAATTATCACCCGTTGTTACATCCACAGAAGAAGAGAAGGAGCCCAACTCCAAGTTACTCACTTACCTGGAAGCCTATGCTAATAATTTCAGTCCTCTTGCACCGCCTTTGCTACATTCAATTTTTTTGCTACATGCTGTTAGTTCTAGAATACTAATTAAATAAATCCCAAGGGTCACAAGGTAAGGATAAAATTCTCAGTAATTAATCTACTCAAATTGTAACTCAGTCTGATATTCCTCATGTTACAAACAAATCCTGTGATGTGCTTAAGATGTCTGAAGATGTGGAGTGAAAAAATATTTCAGTACATGCCAAGCTATAATCAACATTTGCCTGTCATTAAGATGCCACAATAGCTGAAGAACTGTCAGCATATTCAGTACTGTAGCAGTGAGATAGCAGCCTTCCCCAAAGTATGACACATATGTGAAAAAGAACAACAAAATAGGCAAAAACAACAAAGACAAAAGCTTTTGACCTTTGCCCCAAACTAAAAACGTGAATCAGCAAAACTGGAGAGCAGTTTCTGCGCTCTTTAATGTGCACTTTAGCATATTTTAAGTCAGGTGCACTCATTACACCTTCATGCTTATGTGATGGAGAGCAAGATTCTTTTACTTACGGGTTTTGCTAGGGTGAGATCTGGTTTGCCACCACCAGCTCCCTTCCATGCTACAGCAAACCAATGTAGCAGCTACCCTCTGGATCCAAAATTATACACATACTATCAAGTGAAAATAATTTTGGCATAAATGCTACACCAAGGCCTTCAGAAGCACAGATCAGAGTGAATCCTTGGGATCTGAGCTTGCTGTTTTCTCAGGTGTGGACACAGCAGTTGGGAAAGAATGGGAGAAAGACAAAAGTACACAGGGAACAGACGCAAGGGAATGTGCAAATGAAGGAGGAGTTAAACCAGAAGACACTGACAGACCTTTGAAACACCAAAAGTTTATCTTAGTCTTGAGAAGGAGCAGACTTGCTAATAAGAAAAGACTTGAGCACTCCCCTTAATCAGCTTTCGAGGACTAGAAAACATCCCTGCCATTAGTCTTCTCAGGACCATGAGTTTATTTCTCCCCAGCCTAGCACTGCTTCTGATGCTAACCTCTGGGAATCTCTCCTTCCAAGTACCAGAAATCACCTCTGCACAGTGTAGGTTGTCATTTGAAACATCTGCTCCTCAGGCTTAATAAGACTGAATCAGCTTCCAAAATGGACAAGGCACAGGGTCAAGAAATTAAACCTTTAAGCTGCTGACAAGTACAGCCTCTTGCTCCCATTACTGGCAGCAATCCTGCCTCACCTGACAGCTCTGCTGACTTGTCCTCCTCTCCCTATAGCACAGTTACAGGAAGGGTGGCAGCAGTTGCCCCATCCCCTGGAAAACCTGCACCATCTCTTTCCAGTAACCATGTGGCAGATGCATCAAGTACCAACCACAGGGGCTCCAGCGTGGTGACAGGGAGAACCACTTCCACTTTCTGCTCAAGAAGCAGTGCCCAAGCTCCTCTAGCTCAAAATGCATGTGGACTAAGACCTGTGCTTGCTCCTTGAGCTCAGCATCTGCCTGCTGGGGCAATGATTTGAAAGACAAATTGTTGCACCACAATTGAATTGTTCCATGTGGTACTGTAATTTATGGATATTTCTCCTATAAAGACACTGATAAAGAAGAGGGGAAGCAATCAAAACCCTTAGTTTTAATACTTAAAGTAGTTTTGGTATTCCTTCATGACTCCCATCTGAATCTCAAAAATATGCAGAGGAGACAAGAGAAAGCTGCCTATTCGTCTCCCAAGTCCATGCCAGGACAGTGTCTATTGCTTGGCTACTCTGCATCTGTCACTCTACCCCATTACATTTTCCTTGTCCTTGAAGGAATGCAGTTGGAAACCAAGTCCTCAAGGACAGAGGGCGAGCAAGAGCAGTAGGGCTTGTCTGCTCAAGAAGAGTCACTTGTCTAGCAAGACCCTGGGAGACATTCTCTCCAAAGGAAGAGTTGAAGCGCCTGCTTTTCCTTCATCTCTATTCCCCAAGGTCCCCTCTCCCCCACACATGAATGCAAGGAGAAGGATGGCAGAGGGGGTGCATCACCATCTCATTTTGAAGTTGAGGGAGTGAAGCAAACTCCCTTTATTGGAAGGGTAAGAAGTAAGGACTGTGTGTGTATCCGAGACACCTGTTGCATGCCCTCCAACAGGGAGAAGTTGTTCCACTTCATGCCCCCTCCCAGTGGGTCAGGGAAGGGAAGATGAAGCACAGTATCATTAATTTCTTAGCAGAGAGGAAAAAGGTAGCAGAGAAGAAACAAGGTATCAGCCACCTCTTCCATCATTTCTCACTAAAGAGGGATCAGAAGTGTGTGTGCGGCGGGGGGGCAGAGGACACACAGCTGTTTCTACCCTGCTGCTTCTGAAGGAAGGGTGTATTTGCCTCCAGCATTCCCCCTTGAGGGAAGCAGGGGGAATGTTGAAAGCAAATACCCACCTTCATTCACCCTTTGTTTAGGAAAATGGAAGCATAAACAGCAAGTTTCTCAGTCATATGCCTTCCCACTTGCTTCTGCACATGTCAAGAAATAAGATGCCCTTTCCCATGTCTCTGTATGCCAGGTGTGAGCGCACAGATCCCTGTCTCCTTCAGGTGCATGTGCACAAGAGGTCAAAAGAGGGAAAGGCGGCCAGTTCCTTTTGCAGCTGAAAGTGGCTGAAAAGGTGCCCTGTACATCCTTCCCCCATGACCCTGCATGGGGGCGGGATCAGGGGTACCCAGTGCCTCATCCTCCCTCTGTGTGTGTGGTGAAATGTTCAGTGCCCCCTCCTTCAAGCACATGCTTAGGGATGCCCACACCGCTTCCCTTATGAGCGTGCCTGAGAAGGCCAGATGCCCAGAGCCGCTATCCCCCCCAAACACAAAGGATCCCCAAGACTTGGAAGGGAAATTCTCAGTCCCTTCTCTCTCAGGTGTGCGCTGGAGATAGGCACCCAGGGTGCCTGTATCCCTCATCCTCAAGTGCACACGGGCAGCAGGCAGTGTCTGGTTCCCCATTACCTATGTGAGTGTGCTGGAGGGTTACGAAGGGTTGACCTGGTGACCCCACGGACGGTGACCCCAGTACAGGGCCTCTGTGAGGATGAGGGACGCCGGTGCCCCTGGTCGGGGAGATTAGAGGCTGCCCGGCCGCCGCCCCGCCGGTCTCGGTGCGAGGACACCGGTATCCCCAGGTTCCCGCGGGGGGCACGGCTGCACTCACGGTTCCAGTAGACAGGGTAGCACTCCGCGTTCGCTACGTCCACCTCATAGAGCCCGCTCCTCACGCACACCGGCTCCACTGCCGCCGCCTCGCCCTCCCGCGGTTCGGGTCCGAGGGCGCGGTAGGCCAGCTCGATACGCAGAGAGTCGTAACCGATGAAGGGCTTCCAGGGCTTCCGGTCCTCCCGGTAGAACCAGCGTACCTCCTCGGCGCTCAGCTCCCGCACCATCTCATAGCGGGGCCGGCCACCGCCCGGCCGCCTCCTCTCCGGCAGCGCTGCCGCCGCCAGGTAGAAGCCGCTGCCGCCGCTCTCGCTACTTGCGAGTCCCGCTCCCTCGCCCTCGCTGTACTCGCCGCCTGTACCCGTAGAGTAGCGCAGCGAGGCGCCGGACTCGGCCGAGTCGAAGCCGCCGCCGCCGCCGGCCTCGTCGCTCAAGCTGGGCTCCCGCGGCAGAGCGGCCGCCGCATCCAGCTCCCCCTCGGAGGAGGAGGTAGAGAACGTGGCGAGCGTCGGTGCGGAGCGCTGCTGGGGGCGGCGGGACGGCCGGGTGAGGGGACGCTGCAAGCCGCAGCCCGCCGCCACCTCCTCCACCATCGCCGCCGCTTCCTCCTCGCCGCCGACCGGCTGCTCGCAGGAAGCGGCGCCGTGGGCGCTGGGCTCCCCGGGCAGGTCCCCCGCGCCGTGCCGCGAGGCGGGATCGGGGTAATCCATGCCGCAGGGCGTCCGACCCAGCCCCGCCGCGCCACCCCGCTCCCGCCCGGCCGGCCGGCGGCTACCGCTACCGCAACCGCCGCCGGCTCCGTCCGCCCGGGGGCGGCGCCGCGCCGTCACGCCCGCCGCGCCGCTACCGGAGGCGGGGCGTCGGCACGAGGCCTGCGGGTTCGCGGGAGGGAGGAGAGGGGCGGGGCGTGAAGGGCGCCCTCAGACACCGAGGGCGCCGGGTGCGTGTGTGACTCCCTCGGTCACTGCCCGGATGTGTGTGGGAGACGGCCGTGGTTGCATCCCGTGACCGTGTCCGGCTGTGAGACACCCTCGGACACAGCCTGCAGCCGCATGTGCATGTGTGAGGTGCTCCCAGGCACAGCTTACAGTCTGAACTGCGTGTGAGACACCTCCAGACGCAGCCCCAGCTGTGTGTGCGTGTGTGTGTGTGTGTGAGGCGCCCTCAGACACAGCCGCTGGCTCTGCATATAACCAACACCTCGGACTACAGCTTGAGACCCCTAAACCCCAGCCTGCTGCCCTGTGACCATGAGTGTTGCCCACCAACACAGCCTGCAGCCCTCTGGGTGGGTGAGACACACAGACGGATGCGCTGAAGTGCAGCCTGAGGCCCAGTGCCCTCACAGGTAAATGAGACACACTGAAACATACCCTGCAGCCCAGCGTGTGAGTGATGGGCACCCCTGAAAAACAAACCACAGCTTGGTGTGTTTATGGTAGGCACTCCTAAAACAACCCTCTGTGGCTGTGGCCAGCACTCACAAGACACAAACTGTGGCCCCATATGGGTGACAGACGATCTTAAAACACATCTTGCACCCTGGTGCATGTGTGTGTAAGAGAACACACATCCTGCAGCCCTGTGGGGGATTGGTATCTGTATGACACCTCTAGCACTCATTCATCTTGCCGTGTGTGAGATATCTGACACCCCCATCACTTTTCCTGCTGCCTGATAGGATCGTTGGTGTTGGTCTGCGGGTACGTGTGTGCTGCTCCCTACAGGCTGCTGGGAGGTGACTGAGTTTTGACCCGTAAGTGTGGGTGTCAGGCCCCACACACTCCTGGTAACTTAGCAGGATCAGTAGGGTACGCATGTATGCAAGAGAGACATCCCCAGCCAACACTAGAGCGTGCAGAGAAGTACTGGGGTTCAGGTGTGGGGGGCAAAGCAGACCCTCGCACCCAACAGGGGTGTAACTTGTTCATCTCCATGTCCACTGGGAGTGTCACACCCTGCAGATACTGGAGTGCAACAGCGATCTCTCCTGTGTGCATGCAACCCTATCCCCCACTCCAAGGAAACCCTGCCGGCTAACAGCCCTAAACTAAACCCTACAGGCAGACAGTCACGCACAGCGTGACACTGTGTGAGATGGCCTGCCTCAGCTCAGCACCCCAATAGCTGGGCAGGAAGAGATGATCAGGTTTGAATGCTACTTGTTGGTGTGACACTCCTTTTTTCCTTCAGCTAAGAATTTCTCAGTTGTGTAGGGGTGAGACAGGCATATCCCAAATACACACTCTGCAGACCAACATGGAATCAGCAACCTGGCATCACCTTTGTGTGAGAGCCTCACTCTTCCAAATGCCCCCCAAAATTGGAGGGATTGGGATTCACCTGTGCTTGCTCATGTGTGTGAGAGAGAAACAGCTGCTTCCATTGCCAATATACATCTTGTAATCAACAGGAGGGGGTGTTGAGGTGTATATTTGTGTGATTAAACACCTGGCAGCCTGAAGCAGGAAAAAGGGTGAGGGAGGGTGCCTGAGTTTTACACCTGTGTGAGCAACTCCTCATCCCTACACACACCCTACAGCTGAGTGAGGGGCAGTCATGGATCACTTCTGTGATGCCAGTTCACTTCCCCCGCCATCCTTTCTCATGGATTGAGGGTTGTTGTGTCTGTGGGAAAGAGAGAGACTCCCAGAAACACGCCCTGTCTTACTGGGGTGGGGTCACCTGTTTATGAGACACCCCCCTCCATTTCACAACATTCCCAGGAGGAAGGAGGCCGTGAGAGGGTATGTGAGCGATGCTGCTATCTCAGTTGCACCTCGAAAGGCAAAGGAGCTGATACCCACACCTTTGCGCATCTGTGTGCACAACGTGCCCACTGCCTTACTCATAGCCACGTTACAGCAGGTCAGGGCGCTGGTCTGAGACCTCTAGCCGTACACCCTAGCGGCCTGATGGGGGAATGTGGCTGTGTGTAGACTATCACCAACCCCACCCTTCATGCACACGCGCACACTCCCTTTTTCCTAAGGTAAGATCAGGGGAAAGGGGGACAACTGGATGTGCATTACCCAAAACACGCAACTGCCTCTGCTGGCCTGTGGTATATGGCTGGGTTTTGCCCCACCTAAAAGAGGCAGCTACTGGGTGTGTGAGGAGTCAGAATGCAGGAAGAAAAGTAATCGGTTTGATGTTATACAATTTTGTGTGCCTCCACCCCTAAATGCCTGTCATTCTCCTTGATTTACATCAAAGTCTCTCTCACAGCCCTGCTGTCATTTGTGGGGAAAAAACTGTGTTCCTTGATTTTCCTGTCTCCTGCGCATTCTTCTTGTCTCCGTCCTACAATTTCCATCAACAAGGGGACTTCTGTGTATTGCGCAGCATTGTGTGTCCAGAAATAGGTTTGCGCCCTACCTCTTGCATCCACTGTTAGCTGGGGAATCCTGTTAATGGAGTGTGTTAAAAATGCAGAGAGAGGCCAGATTAAGTTCAGGCTGGAAGGGTAAGTGAGGCTTTTAAAAACGTTTGCTGCTGGTGTGTGATTTCCCTGAGTCATTAAGTTCACGCTGAAGGTCTGCACGTGGATCCTTGAATGCATCAGCAACACTTTTCACTGCTAAAAGCTCCAAGAATTTGCTAGCATTCATGAGTCCTCACCACAGGAGCTTGGTGCATGCTTGTTCTACCTTTTCAGGTGGAGAAAGACGGCATTTTTGTCTCAGATTTTTATCCACAGTGGGGAAGAAAAAAGGAATGTTACTTACCTTGTAGACAAGAAGACAAAAAATCTTTGAGGACAAAGATTGTAAGAATCTCACTTTTTATCCTACTTCCATCAACACCAGGGGTATTTCATCTTCTTTTATCATTCAACAAGTGTTCCACCCTTGTTCATGTCATCGTCCTCAAATTTCCCCTCCTTTAGCTCCTTGTCTGACACAAGAAAAGTCCAAATGAACAAAGGGCATTTTAAATGTTCTTTACCTGTTTTATATGTTCTTTCAGATTATTTGATTTGTTTTGATGTACATTTCTGGGAGTATATGTCTGCTCTCCAAATGCAGGTGCTACATTCTGGTGCCCAGTGTCTCTCTAGACAATAGGCAGAAAGGTGGAGCACTGGTGATCCATCATCATCAAGCTGACCCACTGAGAGTTGCAATATGAATATTCTTCATTACAGCTGTCTTGGAGACCTACATGGCCTGAAACCCAGTTTATTAAAGACGAAGCAAACTCCAGAACCTGTATCCCCTCTTGAAAGAGTCCCAGGAGCTTTTACTTTAGTTTTGTGAGGAAGGTCTTTGCTGGGGTAGGCTGGTATAAGTGAAGTTGAGAGTCCAGACCTCTCTCATTTGAGCTCAAAAAAGGAGTATATTCCCCTTTTTACTGTTAGCAGCTCTGGGTTCATAGGTGTGGAGTAGCTTGGAAGTTTCTGGCATGACACAGGACTCAAGTTCCATCACCATATACTTACATGAAATGAAAAGGAAGGCCAATTGTATAAACTTCATTTACCATCACAAGAGGAAAATTTCCTTACAGTGAAATAAATGTGGAAGAATGTAAGTGTCTATATGGAAGTTTTACAGCAAAATTACCGTTATTTTGAAATGTCATTTGTATAGCACTGTGAATTTCTGTGCAAACAGATCAGTCGATGCTGTGATCCCACCCTACTGAGCTCTTGTCAGGCCACACCTGGAATACTGTGTTCAGTTTTTGTCCCCACTATACAAAAAAGATGTGGACAGGCTGGAGACGGTCCAGAGAAAGACCACAAAGATGATCCAAGGACCAGGAAGATGTGTGAGGAAAGGCTGAGAAAGCTGGGCTTGTTCAGCCTAGAGAAAAGAAGACACAGGGGAGACCTGATCACCATGTTGCAGTATTTAAAGGGTTGCTACAAATAAGACAGAGACTCCCTTCTGACAAAGGAGTCCCATGGAAAAGATGAGGATAATGGGCATGAGTTACTTCTGTGGATATTCCGACTGGACGCAAGGAAAATTTTTTACAGTCAGAACAATCAGCCATTGGAATAATCTCCCCAGGGAAGTGATGGGTTCCCCAACACTGAACTCTTCTAAGATTCAGCTGGACAGGGTGCTGGGACATCTATGCTTTGCCTAGAAAGGTTGGACAAGATGATCCTTGAGGTCCCTTCCAACCTGATATTGTATGAGTCTATGATAACGCACTGCAAATAATGTCTGAATATTCTCCAGTTTTTAAAATTACTTTTAAAAAGAAGTAAAAATGTGCACACAAGAAATGGACTCTGAATTTTTGCAGCAACTTCACCATACGTGAAAGCAAGCAATGCCTCCTATTTATCCCACTCATCTGGATAGCCCATGGTTGTTGTTAGCTCCAGTGGCCACAGCATTGCACTGAAGTTAGCTCACTACAAATGTCCTTAAGTGCACTTTTCCACAGGACAGTCCGCTGCTTCCCCGGGGTATAGACTAGGGGGCATTTCTGCATTTAGAGATACTGTCTGTGTGATCCTGCACAGTGCTGGATACTTGTTCCTAACTGCACTTTGCACTCGCCTGTCCTAAGATTTCCTTTAAGTAAAGTTCTCCTAACTATCCTCATCCCAGCAGTCTTTGTTTGCCAGACAAGCTACTCCCATTAGTGCAATTTTAAATTGTATAGTCAAGTTTTGAAACTGCCAGAGTTCACAAATGATGCAATCATCTTGTGTTTTCTTGTAGATCCTAAATAAAATACAATGAATAGCACAAGTGCAAGTGCTTGCGAGAGTCCATTAAAAAAGGTCTTTATTCATTGATGAATCCTTTATAACAAAGCCATTTGAAGATATTTGCATTAGCTATTTTTGAATCATTTGTTATGCACTCATATTGATTTTGTATATTTTTTTATTTTCTCAGATCTGGATACTGCGCAGCACTGAGTCAACACAGTTACTGCTATCAGCTTACCCATGATTTTATTAAATAACAAAATGGAATTTGTTCTTTGACAGGAACCATTTCCCATGAAAACTGCTGATTGCTCTTTCATTACATCCCGACTGTCCACCTCCTTATTAATTGGTACAAACCACTTCATTATACCTAGATCAAGAGTGATGCTGGACTAGCCAGCCTGCAATTACGTAGGCTTACCTCAGTCACACTCTTCAAATATTGACACAACACTGTTTTTCTTCTTAGAAATGGTCTCCTGCATGGTTTCTAAACCCTTGCATTCCCACCCTGTGTGAGAACAGTCCTCTGAAGAACCAGCTTTTAAAATGCCAACATGCAAGTCCTCTAGACTCACTGCTCTTAAAAAGTTAGTTGTGCTCTTTGATGTTCTTTTCGAAGTTGCGTGAATAGGAAGCATTTCATCTTCATTATATAATGTGGAAATGGCATTCAACTTTGTCCCATATATAGGCAGGAAATATTTATCAAACACTGCTGCTTTTTCAGTTTCACAGCTATCCAAATATATTTGGATACGCTGAAAGTAACTGGACTCCACTAAAATATTATTCATCAAATTAAGCACGGTTCCAAACAATCTTTGCTTACAACATGCTGCTTTCTGCACAGGGAACACTAACTCTCTGGCTCTTTCAGAACGGATGGTGGACAATTAGATTAAAAATTGACCTTGCAAGTTTTCTATCCTAGCGTTGGACATGGGAGGCTTCTCTGTTTATGTTTTTTTTTTTCTCCTTGAACACCAAAATATTGGTAAGCTCTTATGCCAAGGTCAAAAATGTATTTCACCAGATCTGAAATGTTCTTCCAAAGCCACAGCTCCACGTTCCTTTACCCCTGCTGCAAGCAGCACAAGAATATCCCCCTAGCTCTAAAAGACAAGAATTATGGGGCAAGGAGAGGGGAATTTCTGTAATACCAGATACTGACTCTCTCAATCATAGAATCATAGAATAGTTAGGGTTGGAAAGGACCTTAAGATCATCTAGTTCCAACCCCCCTTTCATGGGCAGAGATGCCTCACATTAACCATGTCGCCCAAAGCTCTGTCCAACCTGGCCTTAAACACCACCAGGGATGGAGCATTCACAACTTCCCTGGGCAGCCCATTCCAGTGCCTCACCACCCTCACAGTAAAGAA